>CM032489.1:2886553-2915885 GCA_019059595.1 Marasmia exigua
TCAAACCCTTTATTGATACCTATGTCGAAGGGGGTTGTCAAACAATATGTTAATCCGACATTTTGTGGCGGCGGCCATTTTGGATCACTTACCATTTAACCTAGCTCACTACTCTCCCGACTAATTCAAAAATCGGTTCATTGGTTCGGGAGCTACGATGCCACGGACTGACACACACACACGCGTATAACATACACAAATGTTTTGTATGGACCTAAATTGAATAAACTATTTTCATTTTTTCATTTTCATTTTCACACAGGCACGTCAAACTTATAACACCGGGGCTCGGGGATTTAAAAAAGTAACAACTAAAAGAATTTTTGGAATATTTATAATTAATTTACGGAATGTCTTCGTGGGACTTGAACACACAACCTTTACCAACCAACCTAGACCAACTTTAGACCGAACACAACCAAATAAATGAAAACGGATGATCTGAGTATTGTAGAAACCACGCAACAGGTTAGGTCGCATAAAATTTTATTTTTAATTTATAAGTACAATTTAAAAACTTAATCCGTACCCATACAACTGGGGTAACTTCGTGTGTAACAACCTAACACTTTTCGACGCTTTCGCGGAGTGTCTGCGTGTCTGCTCGGTGCCTCCTCGCCTCTTCTCCACTAGAGTGTGCATCACTGGCCTCCGTATAGACATCATTCATCCATCATAATGTAGATTACGATCAGTGTTAGATTGATCGATGAGGATTAGAGCTATTTGGTTCATTGAACACAAACACAGATGTTAATATGGACATACTCCGGGATTCTGACTTTGACCCCGGGATTAAAATAAATAGATTATTAGAGTTAAATATTTAACGCATTGAAACATGAAAGGGCTTATCCATAAACGTTTCGATATAACCATATTTACTTACAGTTTGTTCCTTTCTATCTTGAATTTCGAAAGAACAAATACAACTTTTTAAATTAACATGGTATCATAAAGCGTTTATGAATAAGTTCTGATGTTAATGCTCGTATGTATAAACGAAATTGTTTGTTGATAGTATAAAGTATATCTTTAATCCCGGGATTCCCAGGATGCCAGGCATGTCCACATTAATCAAGACGGGAATTAACACGATATTTATTATGTGATACAACATTGTGTACTCACATATTTTACTCGACGTTTCGGCTACATTACAGCAGCCGTGGTGACGAGCTAGTCCGCTCACATAATTATTTTTAAAAAAATCGCATGTACCAAAAATAGATATACGTACTCCAATAATTGATTATGATGAACCAAAACTTCATTCTCAAGCAGGCCAAGGCCGTAATGCTATCAGCCGACAATTTTGCTCACCATCAAGTTCAGTTTTATAAAAATATTTGTGTTGTAACGAACATTTCGGAAAGTAGGTAATTTTTTTATGCTAGAGGCGACAAACGAGCAAGCAAGTCACCTGATGGAAAGCAATCATCGCCGCCCATTAACATCCGCCAAATCAGAGAGATCGCTAATGCGTTGCCGGCCTTTTTAAAAAGGAGTACGCTCTTCTCTTGAAGGTCCCTAAGTCGCAGCCGTCGGGAAATACCCCCGCAGCCAAACCGTTCCACAGAACTGAGGTACGTGGTAGAAAGCTCCGGGAAAAACGCACAGTATTAGACCGCCATCCATCGAGATGATGAGGATGGAATGACAATGGCTTGCGTGTGGATCGATGTAAGAATTCAGCTGCAGGGAGTACAAACAGTTCCTCAGAGCACTCCCCATGGTAGATGCGGTATAGAATGCTGACGGCCGTGTGGTCCTGGCAGAGTAGACTAGGCCACCCTCACTCTTACCGAGGTGTCGTAAAAGGCGACTAAGGTAAAGCTGCTGGCATGATCATCAGCGCCCAGAGAAGGAAAACTCTGCATTTATTTCAAAACCAACCCGTCTGCCAAGCGTGGTGAGTATGGCAATTACCCCTCATGTGATTGAGGGAGGCCCGTGCCCTAGCAGTGGGGACTTAAATAGGCTGATGATGATGATGATGAGAATGCTGACCAAACGCAAAAGTAGGTAGATCTACCTAGAAGTAGGTAGAGTTGGCAACACTGAATCTGTTTCTCCTCAGTTGATAATGAACCAAACGTGTTTGATGTTTAGAATCGAATGAAGACTTTCGAGTTTTATATTCTTTGATGATCTATACGTACTCACCTTTACTTAATTTTGAATAAGCTCCTGCAACTTACATAAGAATAATTCTTGCAAATTATTTATTCCATAATCCGCAATCTTGAGAAACAGGTCTGGCGACCTCAGTGCATATGACATACAATGACATCATATTGTTTGTATGACCGCGTTCGCAAGGTTGCCTCAGCTATTGTGGCTTTGACCATCAAATCTTGTAGGAATATGTAATTAATACGAGAATTACTTGTATACTGTCGGATGGTAGCTATTAACTGACTCGCCTGATCAAGAATCGTGGTCCATGCGCACCCCGGACACCAAAGCGACAGCTTCAAATAAAATAAATATTTCACAACATCACATACCTTACCTTACCTTATTGACCTGACTCCGAGATAGGTAGCTCAAGCACCTGTGTTACTGATATCAGAATCAACAGTGGGATTACAAATATATACATATTATAACACTTTTGTAAATACATACTTATAATACGTAGATAACACCCAGACCAATAAAAACAGATATGTTCATGCACACAAATGTTTGTACTGTGCGGGGATCGAACCCGCAACCCTTGCACCAGAGGCAGCGTTCACTACCACTTCCAAACGGGTCGTCAAATAATAATAAATAAGTAAATAACACACTTAAAAAAACATCTCGTGTTCAGGTGGGACTCGAACCCTCATCTTCCACAATCCGGGTGGCTGCTCTATCAATTACACCACTGATTGCTATAAAAAATATCAAGTTTTATTGATCATCTTACCTGGCGGTATATATTTGTCAGCATATTTCCACTGGTTAATGTAAATATACCTACAATATTGATGAGACTATCGACAGCTCTTGTCGAATCAAGCACTTAAAAATTTCGTCGACTAAGTAACGCGTTCAGTGGACTAATTGGCAGAACAGCCACGCGGATTGTGGAAGATGTGGGTTCGAGTCCCGCCTGAAGACGAGATGATTATTTAAGTGTGTTATTTACTTAAGAATAAATTTCAAAAGATTGCTATAAAAAAAATATCAACTAATAATATTAAGTAAATAAATATTTTACAATACATTGATCTGACTCCGTTCGAGATACACCAATGCCATCATGCTCAAGCACCTGTGTTACGGATATCAGAATCAACAGCCGAAATACAAAATGTTTACATATAACACTTCTCTATTGTAAATACATACTTATAATACATAAAAAACACCCAGACCTATGCAAACAGACATGTTCATACACAAATGTTTGTACTGTGCGGGGATCGAGCCTTGGACCAATGGCAGCGTTCGCTACCACTGTTCCAAACGGTTCGGACATTGGTTTAGATACAATCAGGTGATCCGTCTGCTAGTCTGCCCCATATTAAATCAAGGTATCAATATGAAGACATCATCATCATGATCATTTCAGCCAAATGTCCACTGCTGGACATAGGCCTCCCCCAATGTTCTCCACACAGATCGGTCCTGTGCCGCCCGCATCCAATGGATTCCAGCCACCTACCATGTGCGGGGCGCCACGGCTGCGACTTCCTGTACGTGGCCTCCACTCGAAGACCTTTTCGCCCCAACGGCCGTCTGTTCTCCTCGCTTTTTACAAGCTTTTATTTAGTTTCACCTGTCCCGTTGTCTGTCGTTCTGTAATCACATCTTGCAACTTAAATTTGATCCACTTCCCGGTTTTCGATTGAGCTGAAATTTAGAATGCATGTATAAATCGGATGACAATGCAATGTTATTGTGACATAGAGCCGATCTGATGATGGAGCTGGAAGGTGGCCATAGGAACTCCGTAATTAAATGATGCAACCCTATCGAGTTTGAGCTCATTAGATTCGTCTTGACAAGTACTTTGATACTATATGGTAACCAGGGTCTGATGATGGAGCCGTAAGGTGGCCATAGGAACTCCGTAATTAAACGATGCAACCCTATCGAGTTTGGGCTAATGAGCCCAATCTCACGTCAAGACTAATCCAGTGGGATTAGTCTTGACGAGTACTTTGATACTATATGGTAACCAGGGTCTGATGTTGAAGTTGGAAGGTGGCCATAGGAACTCCGTAATTAAACGATGCAACCCTATCGAGTTTGAGCTCATTGGATTAGTCTTGACGAGTACTTTAATACTATATGCTAACCAGGGTCTGATATTGGAGTTGGAAGGTGGCCATAGGAACTCCGTAATTAAACGACGCAGCCCCATCGAGTTTGGGCTCATTGGATTAGTCTTGACGAGTACTTTGATACTATATGGTAACCAGGGTCTGATGTTGGAGTTGGAAGGTGGCCATAGGAACTCCGTAATTAAACGATGCAACCCCATCGAGTTTGGGCTCATTGGATTAGTCTTGACGAGTACTTTGATACTATATGGTAACCAGGGTCTGATGTTGGAGTTGGAAGGTGGCCATAGGAACTCCGTAATTAAACGACGCCACCCCATCGAGTTTGGGCTCATTGGATTAGTCTTGACGAGCACTTTGATACTATATCGTAACCAGGGTCTGATGTTGGAGCCGGAAGGTGGCCATAGGAACTCCGTAATTAAACGACGCAACCCCATCGAGTTTGGTCTCGTTTGATTCGTCTTGACGAGTCTCTTGCTTTCGTCCCACATTAATTATATATGATTGATTGAACGGATGACCCAATGCCAAGGTGAGCATGTGCCGAGGGCTGAATGGTATGAGGGTGTATAAACATGTCTTGCCGCTAACGTTGCGCCTCAGGGTACCAGGGCGAACCCTGTTGTATTGTAGCCCTTATCCCTCTACAACGGACCTCTGGGGGGAAGGGCCGTTATTTGTCCTATACTCGTGGGAATAACATGAAGAAAACAGAAACAACTGCACAAAGAAAACGACGCTTAGAGAAGGCGAAATTGAAGTCTAATGCCGTTGGTTCAGATTTAGAGATATACTTTGCTACATAATATGTAAGTAAGTAAGTAAACATTTATTGACCACATAAAAGATTTACATACAGAGGACACGAAACATAAGCATATGGAGATTGCACAGTAATACATAGGAAAAAAAAATTAAACAAAGACAAAAAAAAAAAAATAATTACTAAATATATAAACCAGAAAGAAGAAAAGGAACAAAGTGAAGTGGTCAACAAGGTCCAAGCTCAGCATGTGCTGCAGCGGTTTACCGCCGCTGCCGCGCTGGTTTTCAGTTTGGACCTTGAGTGACTGGGGAAATCTAACAAGGAATGCGAGAATTAATCAAGATAACAAAAAAAGAAAAGACAAAAAGAACGAGGATACAAAAAAAGCGGTAGTAATTTTCTATACATATAATACAGTGTTTGGCAGTGATTGGCAGACCGCGCGCCGAGTGTGCAGCGCGAACGGGATGTGACCGATCGTGTGGAGGTGCTGTTTATGGACGTCACCTTCCAAGCAAAAAGAAAAACAGAGAAAAAAAAAAAAAAAACAAAAAAAAGTCTATGAACGCCGTATTTTTTAGTCACAATCGCAATGTTTATTACTTTTAGCAGAATATTCGTAATAAGAAATAAAATTGTACTATGTTTCGTTTGCGTCCAACATAAAAAGGAAAAGGAGAATGTTAAATTCAGTGCATTTAACAGCGACTACACCGCCCGGCCACGCCCGGCCACACCCAATTTGGGCACAAACTGCCACGTCAACATAGGATCTGTAATTGCCCATTGAATAGTAGAATCAATAATGGTAAGAAGACCGAATAAGTTCTATAACGAGATCAATGAACCTAAACATATCTAAGCCGAGAACATACCATTTATATGCAATAATAAGTTCCGTGGGACGTTGTACGGAGCATTTATGTATATCATTGTAGCCGGCGGAAAGTGTAAAGTATAGTAGTGCGATAATAAATAATAATCAGTGGAGTGTTTGAGTGTGTTGGGACTAAGTCCTCACCCTTCTGCGCAAGACAGCCTCACGAGTGCCGGGACCGATCCCCCGATGCGCGTCGTGAATACCCTGGAGGTACGTAGCCACGCTTTTGCTCAGTGATCAAATGCTTTTTGAGTTTGTTTCTAAAAGACTGCAACGTTTCCAGGTCACGCATCGGCGGCAGGAGACAGTTCCAGCACTTCGTGGCAACGAACCTGAAGGAGCCGCGGAATGCAACTGTGCGGTGTTTGGCTGTGCTGAGGATCTGTGTACACGACCTTTTCGGGTATCTACTAGAGTCCCTCGCCCATACCAGCTTGTCAAAAAGGTATGGAGGTCGCTGCTCCTTTATGACACCAAATAGCATGGTGGCAAGATGTAGACGTCTACGTGCTTCCATTTTAAGCATATTACCAGCGTTAAGGAACGGAGTGACGTGTGCTCTAGGTGGAATGCTAAAACAGAAGCGTGCACAGGCATTTTGGACTCGCTGAACTAATGTCTGGGTTCTGGCAAGTAGACAGGGGCCATAGACAGTGTCACAGTAGTTCAGCTTGGATAGCACTAAGGTCTCGCATAAGGTAATTCTGATTGCTTCACAAATATAAGGTCGTATTTTGTACAGTAATTTTAGTCTGTAAAAGCAATTCCGGGCACACTCAGCGATATAGCTCTCGAAGTTAAGATGCCCGTCGATGATAAGTCCCAAGTTCCTAGCTGAATCGACTCTCTCAACAAGCTCACCATCGATTGATATGTTTAGAGGGATATTTTTCAATTTTAGGAGACTCTTCCTTGTCCCGATTAGCAGCAGCTTTGACTTTTTGGGGTTAAGTACCAAACAGTTGGACGTACACCATTCGGCAATCCGTTCCAGGTCCCTGTTTATTTTGCAAACAGCAAGGTCATGGTCATCTGGCTTGAAAGACAAGTAGAGCTGTAAGTCGTCTGCATAGATGTGATACTGGCAATCCTTGATACATGTTGTAATGTCTGCCCCATACAGGGCGTACAGGAGAGGCCCCAGGATCGATCCCTGTGGCACGCCTCTAACTACAGGCATATTAGTAGAGCGTGCCTTGGTTCCATCAAGGTTGGTTATCTCCACGCACTGCCACCTATTCTCCAGGTAGCTATGGAACCAGCGTACAGTGTCAACGCTGAAGCCATAGTAGGCTAGTTTAGAAAGTAAGAGAGCAGTATTAATCGAGTCGAAGGCCCTAGAAAAATCGAAGTAGCAGCAGGGCAGAGACCTCCCCTTTATCCTGCGCGACCAACAGGTTGTCTACCACGTCCGCAAGAGCAGTAGCAGTCCCATGCCCTCTACGAAATCCGGATTGTCGCTGGGGCAGTATGTTGTTTTCCTCAACATAACCCACTAACTGTTGGCATACCACTTTTTCCAGGACTTTTGAGAGACAGGGCAGCAAACTGATGGGGCGCAGATCACTTAGAGAGGCTGGACTAGTGGTTTTAGGCAGCGGCTTCACCACCGCAATCTTCCAGCTGTCAGGGAAGACTCCATTGGTAATTGAGTGGTTGATTATGGTGGTGATGGCCGGCAAGGACTGTGGCAGGGTCAGCAATAACATACTCAGCGACATTCTATCCATGCCCAGGGCATTCGACTTGAGCCCCCTAATAATCTTGAGTACTCTATCTGCAGTCACTGTGCACAGAGAGAACTCAGATGAGCTGAATATGCTATTGCTTCATTTGAACCACATGGTTGCAAATCTATATTCCCATTCCAAACCTTTAATAATGTGGGATTATAATTATTAACCCATCTGTCCTCAAGGCGTCGCTTTAGAATACAAATTCTGCCACCATTCCGGAGATACTCATCAGTAGTTTGATCAATTATCCGAGTTTCGTCGGATTCTTGTCTAGGAAAACCGAACCTGCAAGTATTGGTATTGTTCTTTTGACACGTATGGGTATGACGATGAATTTGATTTTTTTACCAATTCATAAAGATCGGTATCCTCTGGTGGCAATGATCAGATTGATATTAATAAAATAATACACACGGACATTAATAAAACAGGAGGTCTTCCAAAAGAACTAGAAATATTTGTTGGTGCTAAAGTTATGTTGAGATCTAACATTGACGTTGCTAAGGGACTTATTAATGGAGCAATAGGTCACATCACTGAAATCATATGGCCGTATTACAGACGTGCTTATACGATAGCGATGTACCATCGGTTCGCGTAGACTTTGGTAACGATGGCATTCACATAATACACCCTAAATCAGTTTAATTTCCTGCTAAATTTAATCACGGCACAGCTGAAAGAAGAATGCTCCCGATTGTCTTGTCTTGGGCTTCAACTGTGCATAAAATGCAGGGAACTGCTGTAGATCATGCTGTTATTTATCTAGGCTCCAAATTGTTCGCTGCTGGTCAAGCTTATGTAGCTTTAAGCCGAGTTGGGTCTTTAGCAGATCTTCAAATCGAAGAACTTGACTGCTCCATGTTGACGTCGAAGAAACCTTGTATGTTGATGCATTAAAAGAAATGGATAGACTTGAGAAACGTTACAAATAACTAACAAGTGATACATAATTTCAACATTATTGATATTTAAATCGTACATATTACATATCATGTGAACGAACTACGGACTTCATAGCGGAATAACGCTGCTACGCGCTGCGAACTACGTCGTAGTAAATCTGGAATAAAAAATAGAGGTACTAAAAATTAAAAAATAAAATTAAAGAAAAAAAAACCTTTATAAAAACAAGCTTTTATTATTTGGTTATAAAATGAACTAAAAAGTTAAAAATAAATTAACTCTAAAAAGGTTCACTCATTGTGATAGCTTGAGGAAAATGTTGTGTTGTATTAAATGTAACACGCTTTTATTTATAAATGGGGACTATGATAAAGAGGGGGACGAGATTGAATAATTATGTATGGTGAAAAGTTTTAGTATTAAAATTAAATAAATTTGTACAATATGGAATTATTTTGTCTTAGACGAAGACGCTTATTTGTCGTTAAAGGTTACAATCAAGTTACAAAGTGTTATATTTCTTTTTAGAGTTAATTTATTTTTAACTTTTTAGTTCATTTTATAACCAAATAATAAAAGCTTGTTTTTAAAAAGGTTTTTTTTCTTTAATTTTATTTTTATGGCATAGGTGGCAGACGAGCAGACGGATGGTAAGCGATTGGACACTCGTGATACCAATGGAGTCACAAGTGCGCTTTCCCCAGGATTACCGGTACCCTTAGTCACGCAGCGGAACACAGCACAGTGCTGCTTCTCGCCGGTTTTCTGTGAGGTCTATAACTCCGGTCGAGCCGGCCCATTCATGCCAAAGCGTGGCTCTCCCACGGTCACGGCCGCTATGAGCCACTTGAGACATACACCTGTAACTAAAAATATTTTTCCTTGTCTCCAGGTTCTGAAGCGCAGGTGGAATGCACACAAGAAGTCATGAAGGTGACTGTCCCCATGGATGGGGATAGGCAGATATCCTACCTAGATCAGCTCAAAGGTAAGCCTTTCTATTTTTATAGAGCACCAGTGGCCGACTTTATTTCGTTTCGGGACATTAGTTCCACTTCAAATCAATAGATGGCGCTAGATGTCGATTACATCGCGCAATCGCGTTTCGTGTTTTCGAATTACCTATTAAGCTTTGCCGCTGTCTGTAAAGATTTACGTCTTTATAAATAGTATGGATAATATAATGGCTTCCATACGGGGTCGTGGTTCGAATCGGAGCATGCAAGTCGGCATTTTTCAAATCTGTGTGTATTTCTACTATTAGCTCGGCGGTGAGGGAAAACATCATGTGGAAACCTGCACCACAATAATGACAAAACGACATGAAAATACTACGCCAGAAATATACTACTAATAAAATACGCTTTTCGAGTTAAGAAAGAGAAAAAAGATGCCCCTTTTTTTTGGTTATCATTAAATATGTGTTTTTATTAAAGTGACGTAGTCCTAAGGCTCAACGTATCGTGATGTCGGTGCTATATGTCCAATAAAAAAAAATTTGGTGACTTTAAGTAACTTACTGTCACTGTCATTATTTCGTCTTGTACTTTTTAAACTCGACATTGGCAGAGTTGTTATGTGTTCGCCGTAGGCAACACAGTAGCAGCCATAAAGAAAAAAAAATACTATTTTAAAAAATCAACGTGAGCATAAGCATTCATAATTTGTCATATCAAGTGATGACGTCACAGGAGCATAAATATCTGTTCAAACTTTCTGAATTTTTTTTCTTAAATTTCTTTGAGTCTAATCTAGAAATAGTATTTTTCAATTCGGAAAGTGATTTCTGTCGTATTGTCCATTGTTGATCTCCCTGCGCGTCAAACAACTCATACACAAAATAGTTATCTATTGTAACAATGCATTCTTTCAAATGGTTCACATCTCGACCCTACTCAAAATGAAAAATGTTACATAAATAATTGTATGCCTCTCATACAATACAAACATGTGGTTCCCATCTTAAGATGATGGGTAGGGCACACTAGCGACGCCAATCGATTTTAATTTTAGCTACTAAACCGGATCGGAAACGCTTATACTATTTATTCGATAACCATGTACAAACCATAAAACATGCCACCATCGCAATTGCTTTTAGCAACACTTTTAGCGTGAATCAATTTTTCGCGTACAAAAACGGACCCCACGTTTGTGCATGGTTATTAAATAAATAGTATAAGTGTTAGCCGAAAGGTTGTAACCCCGAAATTGTTAAAAATAGATCCGGTTTCATCATCGTCAGCCCATTTAAGTCCCCGCTGCTGGGGCACGGGCCTCCCTCAATCACATGAGGGGTAATTGCCATACTCACCACGCCTGGCAGACGGGTTGGCGAGGGTTTTGATATAAATGCACAGTTTTCCTTCTCTGGGTTCTGATGATCATGCCAGCAGCTTTACCTTAGTCGCCTTTTACGACACCTCGGTAAGAGTGAGGGTGGCCTATTCTACTCTGCCGGGGACCGCACGGCCTAGATCCGGTTAGTAGCTAAAAATTAAAATCGATTGGCGTCGCTATTGTGCCCTACCCGTCACTAAGCATAAAACATGCCACCATCGTAATTGCTTGGTGGCGCAGTGGTCAGTGGGTCAATCCCCAAGTCGGGCGCGACATGCTCAAAATGAGCATGCTTATTAGCACGTCTGTCCACATATGCTACTAAGTAGCACTTGCTCAAAAGTAGCATGCTTAAAGCATGAAAATAAGCATGCATGTTTCACCACCGCACATCACGTCAGAACGCGAAATACCATCCACATCACCTGGATGGATTTATATCGACTACAGTGCGTTTCTCACGTCATTTCCTACCACGCACAGTAAAACTGTGGAACCAGCTGTCATCCGTGGTGTTTCCGAACAGATACGACTTGGTGACCTTCAAGAAAAGGGTGTACTCCTTTCTTAAGAACCGGCAACGCATATGTGATACCTCAGGTGTTGCAGATGTCCATGGGCGGCGGTGATCACTTTCCATCAGGTGTGCCGTCTGCTCGTTTGTCCGCTATAATGTAAAAAAAAAAATAAATGCGTAAACAGTACCTTTTAATACATGTGTTTAACTGTCACGAATTGCTCTGAGTAATCCATTTTTTGTCGCCGAGACAAAGTGTCTAATTATGGGAAAGGCGGCGTGGAGTTGTATGATGTTTCGCAACATTATGTGACGTTACATAGAGGTATATACTGTTGAACAATTTCCGTTTTTATTCCTTCTACTTAGAATTAGCTATATGAACGGTAAGCCACACATCAATGTATAGAAATCTGTGAAATTTCATTGATATTGATCCAAACATGTATCGACAGTCGATACACGTTTGGATCTATATCAATGGACAATACGACAAAAAACCTTTTCCGACATGATAAATACTATTTCTAGATAAGACTCATAGAAATTTAAGAAAAATAATTTCAGAATTATTAAACTGACATTTATGGAGAAAAAAAATTAAATGTAAAAATCTTCCTATGTCATCATCACTTGACATGACAAATTAATAACTCTTTTGCTCACGTTGATTTTATAAAAGTAAAGTCTCAGGAGCCCAATTCTCAATTAAGTTTCTGTAATGCCTTTTAAAGTTGTGTTTTTTTTGTGCAATAAAGTATATCTATCTATCTATCTATTCTCGGGCTCGTGACATTTATCATCATACGACATATATCTACAAAAGATGGCGTATAGTCTTGACCATACGATATGGATGTATCACGATGATATTGGTGATATTTCTCTAATTCAACGTGACGTTTGAGTCGTTTCGCGTTTTGTTCTTTATTGACGTTTGGATGTTCAAATCAAAGAGTATATATGTTCAAATCACATAACAAGTTTAAATTCACTGCACAAACTAAGAAGATAGATACAGAAGATATATACTCTGTGTGAACGATTGTTTAGCTGAGAATTTTAAATTTTCTTATATTTTCTTTAAATTGAACAAATTTTCACCTTTATTTATTTGTATTACCTACATACCTTTAAATATTCGTCATTAGGCCTTTTTATTTCAGTAATGAAATCAGTGTAAAGAAAATTCTTTATTTCCATTTTTTAACGTGTCTTTCAGCGCAGTTCTCTTTTTACCACAGACTGAAAAGATTTTTTTTTTTTTACTTTCGGTCGGTGTAACGGAATATTAATTTCATAAAATCAATTTTCTTTTCCGTCTTTTTTGATCATATTTTAAATCAGTTATGATAATTATGATGTTATATAAACTTAAAATTGACTGTTGATATAAACAGGCTAGAAAATGTTGAATGAATACTATAAAAATTAAAATTGCTCGATTGTATATTTGTGTCAATCGACAAAATGGAACGTATTAGGGGAAATGATATGGGCCAGATTTTCTATGGAAGTGAATTTTATTGTCGCCTGGGCACGAGAATAGAGTTTTTTGACTTTTGTGACATTTTGGTGACATTTTCGTACGACATTGGAAAAGTGACATTACAAAAAATACGACATTTTATCGCACGTCCCGAGAATTGGGCTCCTAATCATAAAATGACAAGACAAAATAATGGAAGTGACCGTGAGCCCAATTCTCGTGCTCGTGATATTTATCATTAAAACATCGTTTTTTTAGGTTTTAGGTGATATCCGCCATGTTTTCGAAATGTCACGAGCACGAGAATTGGGCTCCGTAAGTAACTTAAAAGCCACATAAACTTTTATTGGACATACCTATAGCTCCGACATCACAATACTTTGAGCTTCAGGACTAAGTTACTTCCGGCATCATCATCTGCAACCCACACTCGTCCACTGCTGGACATAGGTCTCCCCTAATGCACGCCACTGCTCCCGATTTTCGGCCACTCTCATCCAGCCCACACCAGCCAGCCTTCGAATATCATCATCCCATCTTGTCGCAGGGCGTCCTGCACTACGCTTACCGACATATTAATTAATAATTTAAAACATAATTATTTTAATAATAAGAACACATATTTTATGAAAGGGACCTAAAAAATATGGGTCACCTTCTTCCCCTTTCTTTATTCGAAAAGCGTATAAAGATACAAGTTTTTTTTTCCTATTGTCCAATAAAAGAATTGAAATTGAAATTTGACCGATTGTGTTAACTTTGTGTTTATCTGTACAGACGGCGTCAGATCAAGTTAGTGTAAACATAACACTTGTGCCTCAGATAAAGACGGTCCAAAGTCCAACAAAAGTAACTCGTCGTGACGCGGTGTGTACTAGGGATACATCGTCTTAGCTTGTCGTCTTGCGACCAAAATTGTCGTTTCGAAGCCCGGTGTTCGTTTGGACCATGATATAGGATTCGGGATGTCTGATAATTACAATGATGCGACTGCCCATAGGCAGTCGAACATGTTGTAAGTATTCCATTTTTTTCGCGCATTTTGAAACGAGAAGGCGACAGGTTATTGATTGCACCTGGGCGCTTCTTGGGCCAGAGCCGCTCTTGATGTCACAAGACAGACATGATCCACTCACATCATCACTTACCATCAAGTGAGATTACTGCCCAAATGTTTGGCTATTCGGGAAAAAATACATTTAAAAACAATAACACATTTTTTATGTGATAGGTGGCAGATGAGCAGACGGATCACCTGATGATAATCAATTGCCGCCGCCCATGGACACCCTTTAAACCCCCCCTTTACCCCGGTTTGGGCCTCCGGTACCCATACTCACTCAGCGAAACACAGCACAGTGCTGATTCACGCTGGTTTTATGTGAGGCCGTGGTATAAAGATAAGATAAAGATAAAAAAATCTTTATTCAATTTAGGTCCACACAGAACACTTATGAATGTCAAAATAGGTACATAATATCTACCGCTGGTTCTGAATGTCGATTTCTACTGAGAAGACACCAGCAAGAAACTCAGTAGTTACTCTTTTCAAATATTGATGATGTTACAGAGTTTCAATATACAATTATGAAGGTTAATAGACTACTATGAATAACAACTCAAAAGATTAATCAATTAACATGACCAAGAATCCTTATCATTTAAATAGTCTTGTACACTATAGTAACCTTTCTTCATTAGGCAGGTTTTGATATGAGACTTAAACTTATCCAGTGATAGGTTAATGACATTTTGTGGTATCTTATTAAATATCTTAATATCACTCCGGTAAACAAAAGGTACACTTGGACCATGATCCAGGATTTCGGGAGTCTCGTGTTTACAATATAGCGACTGCCGTCTGACCTTCGCAACCCTTAGACAGAGGAAATAGAGCAACTGTAACATGTACACGTTCCGAATGATTATCTCAAATATTGTAGGAGAAACTATCCGAGACGTGCAGGTTTCCTCAAGATGTTTTCCCTCATCGCCGACTTAATGGTAGATTTTTTTAAAAATAAAATGAATGCGCCTGACAATTCACACCGATCAACTAGGCTCAAACTAGGGCATTCCCTGTACTATGAATCGTAGCTGACGATAGCCGTAGACGTAGCTAACGATGTATCCGGAATCGTGACCGATTACATAGGAACACCAGGAGTGATCCAAATAACAATATAATTAAAATTACATATATAAGATACCGTAACTTCTGCAACAAACTGTTAAAAAAGTTAAAACGTCAATACGAACAAAATGAGTTACATAAAGCTAAGTGCAACCCTAAAGCTACTTGGAATGTCATCAAATCTATCACCAACATGCAAACCAAATCGCATCCTTCCGAGGAACTGTTAAAAATCTCTGATGAACCCATGTCTTCCTTGAATCGTATAAACGACTATTTTATTAGCGTAGGAACTGATCTTGCTACCAAAATTATATCTAATCAACATGTACCTAGCAATTTGGTCTTTCGACTTCAATCAATAGGTGACACTATGGGAAAGTCCATGGCATTATTTAAAACCGACGAAAAAGAAGTTTTCAGCATTATTATGGGTCTTCGTTCTGACAGCTCTGTAGGTTATGATGGTATCTCATCTACCATTCTTAAATCTGCAAGTAAGGTACTTGTTCCTCTAATGACACATATTTGCAACCTCAGTTTTTCCACTGGGATTTTTCCTGACGCTTTTAAAAAGGCGCTGGTAAGTCCTATTCACAAAGGTGGACACAAACATGAACTATGCAACTATAGACCCATATCCGTTTTAACAGCTTTGTCAAAGGTTCTAGAGAAAATATTAAATAAGAGATTACTAAGCTATCTAGATAAGTATGATATAATAGCGCCTAATCAGTTCGGGTTCAGGAGTGGCATGTCTACAGAGGATGGGGTTTTGGAATTGACGGATTTTATTGTCAAAAATATTGACAATAAAGCTAAAGTGATTGGAACGTTCCTAGACCTGGCAAAAGCCTTTGACACGGTCTCAGTTCCAAAACTGATTGAAAAGATGGAGGAAATTGGCATACGAGGTACAGCTTTGGGCATTTTTCGTGACTACCTAACTGGGCGTGAACAGTGTGTCAAGCTAGGTAATTTCACTAGCGAATACCGACCACTGAGCTACGGAGTCCCTCAGGGTAGTGTCCTCGGACCTACCCTGTTTCTAATTTACATCAATGGCCTGTGTCAAACCACTCTACCTAACTGCAAAATCATCACATATGCAGATGACACGGGTCTGCTGGTTAATGGAATTACATGGGAACATGCTCGTAAGCTGACTGAAGATGCGCTTCGAGCCGTTGCCAAATGGCTTAATACTAACTTACTCACCTTAAATGTAGGTAAGACTAAGTACATTACCTTCTCCGCCTCGGCAGTCTCACAGCCAAAAGAACCATTCGATGTGAAAATTCACATATGTAATGAAGGTGAGCGATCCTGCCACTGCTTGCCGTTGTCACGTTCCAATACAATAAAGTACCTTGGCGTTCACCTCGACAGTACCCTCAGCTGGACAACCCATATTAATGGCTTGACTTTACGACTGCGTAAACTGATGCCCATTATGAGAAAGCTGAGAAATACCGCAGATATAAACACCCTCAAGATGGTTTACTACGCATTGGCGCAGTCAATTGTGTCATATTGCATCCCTGCTTGGGGTGGTGCTGGCGTCACACACTTTCTTAGACTTGAGAGGGCCCAGAGAGCGCTGCTGAAGGTCATGACAAGAAAACCTTTTTATTATCCCACTACTGAATTGTATGCCAACTGCCAAGTCCTCTCAATAAGACAGTTATATGTACTACAACTAATCCTGCACAAACATTCCTCACTTCCCCTGGATATAACTTTGCTACATAAGCGCACGAATTACAAAGTATGCCAGAGTGTATCTCATAGAACGGCTTTTGCGAGTAGACAATATTACATTCGCAGCTCATACCTTTATCACAAAATAAATAAAATCCTAGACATTTATACACATCCATTAAAAAAAGTCAAACAGATCCTAAAAACTTGGTTACAGAACCTTACCTACATTGAAACTGAAGATCTTCTGAAGACAGTTAAATAGAATAATGTGTTTCTATTATACACATATCGCGCACACACAAACAAACACACACACACACACACATAATACTGTAATAAATTTGGATTATATTTAGAGAACATTAATTATTAAAACAAAAGTGTTTGGCTCTGTTAAATTACAACATGTGTAACTGTGGAAGAATAATTGGCGTCTGTCACACAGTTTCTATGTAAACTAGCGCAGACGTTAATGTTTCCTCCTTACTTAATGGCTCCTCTAATTGTAATTTTTCGTAAGCTAAAATATGTACCTATTATTTGCAATAAAGATTATTATATTATTATTATTATATAGCCGGGCGCGTCTCCCAGCACACCAACGGAAATAGACCAACCGGACCCGAGAAAATATAGAAAAGTTCATATCCTAAATATCTACCAACCGGATGGCGCAATTGAAAGAAAGAAAGAAGAAAGAAAGAAAATATTTATTATTATAGACATCACAACACAGAACATATAGCAATTATAAAAAGGAACACAATTTGGTACAAATAGAAAACAAAACATAAAACAATTAAAAATACATAAAAATAAAACAAAAGGAAAAAAAAAAAACAAAACTATATTCAATCATGTCCAGACAGTGCCAAATGAATATAATGATGTGTTATGACGTCTAGTATAAATGGCCCTCACTCAGCTTATGTCACAGCCCGGACAAAGGCCATGACGCTGGTTTTCAGTGAGACCAGCTGAATGAGTGCCACGGACGCTTGTCTAGTGTATTTTGTGTACCTAACGTGTACGTGTAATGTGGATATATATATCTACTAAGAAGAAAATATCAAATAATAATGAGATACATATTGAGATACATACTGAGATACATAATGAGATACATACTATTAAATTATTATAATGAATTGGTAGTGTCCCTGCCTCTTACGACAAAGGTCGTGGGTTCGATCCCCACCTTGGACAAACATTCGTGCGAGGAACCAACCGGACCCGAGAAAATATAGAAAAGTTCATGTCCTAAATATCTACCAACCGGATGGCGCAATTGGTAGTAACCCTGCCTCTTACGACAAAGGTCGTGGGGTCGATCCCCACCCTGGACAAACATTCGTGCGAGGAACCAACCGGACCCGAGAAAATATAGAAAAGTTCATATCCTAAATATCTACCAACCGGATGGCGCAATTGGTAGTGTCCCTGCCTCTTACGACAAAGGTAGTGGGTTCGATCCCCACCCTGGACAAACATTCGTGCGAGGAACCAACCGGACCCGAGAAAATATAGAAAAGTTCATATCCTAAATATCTACCAACCGGATGGCGCAATTGGTGGTGTCCCTGCCTCTTACGACAAAGGTCGTGGATTCGATCCCCACCCTGGACAAACATTCGTGCGAGGAACCAACCGGACCCGAGAAAATATAGAAAAGTTCATATCCTAAATATCTACCAGACGGCGGGGGGCCCCACGGTTCTCTTTTAGGTAACGATTGGATGGCCGCAATTGGTAGTGTCCCCTTGCCTCTTACGACAAAGGTCGTGGGTTCGATCCCCACCTTGGACAACTTTCGTTTCGAGGAACCAACCGGACCCGAGAAAATAGAGACAAAGTTTCATGTCCTAATACTACCAACCGGATGGCGCAATTGGTAGTAACCCTTCTGCCTCTTCGACAAAGGTCGTGGAGTCGATCCCCACCCTGGACAAACCTTTCGTGCAGAACCCACAACCGGACCGAGAAAATATAGAAAAGTTCAGATCCTAAATAGCTACAACCGGATGGCGGCAATTGTAGTGTCCCTGGCCTCTTACGACAAAGGAGTGGTTCGATCCCCGCCCTGGACAAACATTCGTGCGAGGAACCAACCGGACCCGAGAATAATTAGAAAAGTCATATCCTAATATCTACCAAACGGATTGGGCAAATTGGGGTGTACCTGCCATCTTACGACAAAGGTCGTGGGTTCGATCCCCACCCTGGACAAACATTCGTGCGAGGAACCAACCGGACCCGAGAAAATATAGAAAAGTTCATATCCTAAATATCTACCAACCGGATGGCGCAATTGGTAGTGTCCCTGCCTCTTACGACAAAGGTCGTGGGTTCGATCCCCACCCTGGACAAACATTCGTGCGAGGAACACTTGTGTTTGTTCGGTGTCTGGGTGTAATATACGTATTTAAGTATTAATTTGTGTTCCTATGTCTGATATCTGTAACACAAGTGCTTAAGCTACTTAGTACGGAATCAGGTCAACGTATGAGATGTGACAATTATTATTATTATTAAATTGACCCGACCGGGAATCGAACCCGGGACCTTCCGCGCTAGGGGTGTTGCGCCCTAACTTAGCCACACCCTACATAAGCACTGCGCCACCAAGATCGTCAGAATATGCACATAGATCCAGTGGTGCACGCTCGAATTCAAACTAGGATGCCATGGACATTATGCACTGGGCTACCAACGCTATTAAAATATCTCCCACGGGACCATACAAAATAGACAATTCATCCATGCAAGATGGAGTGGATCCAAGATTGACACATCAATGGCACAAACAAAGATGGCCGCCGTTTTGATTCAATGTCGTTCGGACATTGAATCAAAACGACGGCCATGGATGGTGTTGGGAGATCTAAAGTGCCGCCTGAGAAGCTATATATCAAGGTTATGAATAAGCAAGATGGAGTCTGCAATGAAAGCTGCGCTGTGTTTGGCAACGTGAGTGAGGGTACCGGAGGCCCAATCCAGGGGAAGGGGCGATAAAAGGTAAGCAGCGCACTTGTCACACCACTGTTGTTGCAGGTTAGTAAGTAACTGATCGCTGAGATTGGTCTAAGCAATAAGTAATAACCGTGGGAGAGCCACGCTTCGGCATGAATGGGCCGGCTCGACCAGAGTGATACCACGGGCTCACAGAAAACTGGCGTGAACCAGTGTCTCTACTACTACTGTTTCGCTGCGTGAGTGAGTGAACCGGAGACCCATCCGAGAGAAAGGGGGGTTTAAAGGTTGGCGGCGCACTTGTGACTCCACTGGTGTTGCAGGTGTCCCCATGGACACCCGCAATGGACACAGCAATCGCTTACTCGATTTTGGGATCACCAATCTGCATTAAGCAAGATGGTAATTAAGCCTAATCCCATAATAGTAGCGATAACTTGATTTCTATTTCTTGATTTGCTGCCGAAAAATTACACACTAAAAAGCATGAAAAAAAAATTATACGAAAAAAAATATGCCTTCCAAAACCAGGAACTTAAGAGTGGAAAATAATATTTTAACACTTCATACACTTCAGATACTGTTACTGTTCAGGAGGCCAATTCTCGGGTTTGTGACATTTCAAAAAACATGGCGGATATCACTTGAAACTTGTACAGGGCGACGGTGAAATTGATTGGGACATTAAGCATAGAATGAACTCTGCGTGGATGAAATGGTGACAGGTCACGGCAACAACATGGGATCCACGATCCAAACTTTGTACGAGACCGTACGGAAACTGACTGCCACCATTTAAATAAAATAAAACCATTGAACTGTTGGTAACATAAGATGGTAGCACTTTTTATTGAACTAAGGTTTTGTCTTATAGAATCGAAATAAAAATTACATGCGCGTTGTAAAACGCCATCTATTGAGCTACTTCGGAACTATTTTTACTTAGAACTAAATCATTAAAATTTTAAATTATGAAATTGAACTCTCATGACAAACATAACTGCCCACCAAGGACATTTAGTGGGAAAATGGCCTTAAAATAATTATGTAAATGAAATATGGTAGGTACTTAAACCGCCCACCGTGACCTAAAATTTGCGACAGTTTAATAAAATATTAAGACTAAAGGGCAAAATTTACAAATCCGTCATTAGACCTGTTGCCCTGTATGGATCAGAATGCTGGGCCGTTAAGAAGACGGATGATAGACGATTGCATGCGACAGAAATGAGAATGTTAAGATGGATGTGTGGAGTGACGAAAATGGGCATGATAAGGAATGAGCATATTAGAGGAAGTATGAAAGTGGCCCCCATCATTGATAAACTAAAGGCAGATCGTCTTTCCTGGTATGGCCATGAAAAAGAAGAAGGGAAGAACATGTAACCAAAAAAGTGATGAGTTTAAATGTAAGTGGGTGGAGGTACAGAGAACGGCCGAAAAAGAGATGGATGGATTGTGTGAAGAATAACATGATGGAAAAAGGGGTGGATGATTTGATGACGAAAGACAGGGACGTATGGAAAAGGAAAACATACTGCGCCGACCCCAGATAACCAGAAGAAGGCAGGAGGATGATTATACACTTCAGATAACATTTTACTACAGTTACACTCGTTGAAAGACGAAAGTCTTCAATGTGTGTGTGTTGCCAGTGATGACATACGGAACCGAAACGTGGCCGCTTACAATGTGCCGATTAAGGAGGCTCAGAGTCACCCAGAGAGCAATGGAGAGGGCTATGCTCGGAGTCTCCCTGCGTGATCGTATCAGAAATGATGAGATCCGCAGGAGAACTAAAGTCACAGACATAGCCCAAAGGATTGCATGCCTCAAGTGGCAATGGGCAGGGCACATAGTGAGGAGAACAGACGGCCGTTGGGGCGGAAAGATAATCGAGTAGACGTAGACGTACAGGAATTCACAAGGTGGACCGACGATCTGGTGAAGATCGCGGGAATCCATTGGATGCGGGCGGCACAGGACCGATCTGTGTGGAGAACATTGGGGGAGGCATATGTCCAGCAGTGGACGTCTATTGGCTGAAATGAATGAATAAATGAACACTCCTTGAATAATTGACAAACAAGAACAAATAAAATAAGTCGATACATAAACTAGTGACCAAGGAAGAAAAAAAGAAACAAAGTGAAGTGGTCAACAAGGTCCAAGCTCAGCATGTGCTGCAGCGGCTTGGAGCCGCTGCAGCGCTGGTTTTCAGTTTGCGTTTAGAAATGTCTAACACTAAATAAAATATTTTTTAAGTTATTTGTACATCTTATTTCCAGACTACGAGCCCTGCCAGCCCACGATAGAGGGCAACATGGCGATCTACATGCTGGATCTGCAGGACTACTACAAGTGTGGGGTGACACGGGTCATCAACAAGATGAATGTGAGTTCAATCTTAGTCCTTAAACTATCTCAGGTTTAAGTCATGAAGAATTTGCTGGTAGTCTTCCTAAGATCAACAGTGCAAGTCTCAGTCCTTAACCTATCCCAGGATTAAGTTATTTAGTAGTTACTGGTATTCTTCCTAAGGTCATCAGTGCAAGTCTCAGTCCTTAAACTATGCCAGGTTTAAGTTATCCAGTCTTTGCTGGTAGTCTTTTTAAGGTCATCAGTGCAAGTCTCAGTCCCTAAACTATCCCAGTTTAAAGTCATCCAGTATTCTCTGGTAGTCTTCCTAAGGTCATCAGTGCAAGTCTTAGTCCTTAAGCTATCCCAGGATTAAGTCATCCAGTCTTTGCTGGTAGTCTTTTTAAGGTCATCAGTGCAAGTCTCAGTCCTTAATCTATGCCAGGTTTAAGTCATCCAGTCTTTGCTGGTAGTCTTTTTAAGGTCATCAGTGCAAGTCTCAGTCCATAGACTATCTACAGTTTAAGTCATCCAGTCTTTGCTGGTAGTCTTTTTAAGGTCATCAGTGCAAGTCTCAGTCCATAAACTATGCCAGGTTTAAGTCATCCAGTCTTTGCTGGTGGTCTTCCTAAGGTCATCAGCCCATGGCTGCCTTTCATCATCATCAGCCCATGTAAGTAAGTAATTGCCATACTCACCACGCTTGGCAGACGGGTTGGCGAGGGTTTTGAAATAAATGCAGAGTTTTCCTTCTCTGGGTGCTGATGATCATGCCAGCAGCTTTACCTTGGTCGCCTTTTACGACACCTCGGTAAGAGTGAGGGTGGCCTATTCTACTCTGCCGGGGACCACACGGCGACCACACGGCTGCCTTTCGCGAGCTACTTATACCTAAGTAATACTGATAAGAATTAAATCTAATGAAAAATAAATTACTGTTTTTAAAGAAGTAACTTTATTCAGTAGACGCCCTAATGGTCTAGTGATACCAGGAGACCGATTTCGGAATTTTCTGCTTGAAACGAGTAAACATTATACTTCCACAAGCTTGGAAACACCTTAAGCGGGTGATTTAAAAAAATAGGGAACATTGTGAATCATGCGAATCACGAGACGACGTGACTTGCAAAACGAGTAGTTTTATTTGGTCCCCGGGGTCCTGGGTTCAATTCCCTGGTTGAGCAAAAGTACCTAGCTATGTTTCGAATTTTTCGAACATAGCTCGGGTTTGTGATCACCAAACCGCATTATGCAAGCGTGGTGATTAAGCCTAATCCCATTGTTGGTGCCTGAGCTTCGGGATGGTTATTTGATTTAAATGATAGAGTTGATTATGTAAATAAAATGTATTAAAAGTTCCACAAATGTTCTTAAATGTTATGAGTTAAAACTAATGTTAATGTTAGATGAAATGTTATGTTGATGAGTGCGCCCGATTGTACCAACGGCGAAATATGCACTAATTTGTAAGTTTAAAGTATAGTACGACGCGTAGGCTGTTTGACCTCATTACCGCGCGTACCTAACATCATAAAAGTATTGCAACATAAAAGTGTTCGTTCCGAACACCCATCATAGTATAGATGACTGGATTTCTATGATGGAGGCCTTTGCCCTGCAGTGGGACAGTATATAGGCTGATACTTTACTTTTATTTTTTAGGAGAAACGCACATACTACCACAAAGTGGTGATAGAGGGAGCTGGTGGCGCGCGGGAGACAGTCCTGGCGCGGTGCGTCGTCAGCCCAAAAGCCAGAGTCTTGACCAGGAGGGATACACAGCCTTTTCCTCTTGACTTCAACGAGCCTGAGTGAGTATGAGTCTCAGTTTATCATGTAATTTTTGGTTGCGTCCAAAGCTGGCGCCAGAGGCGTCTTTACCTATAATGTGTGGTGCACCCGGCCGCCGGAAGTTAGAGGGCGCCGAGAGCCCCTCGCTACACGTAAAAATAAGATAAGAAATCATTTATAGACCCCCGCTACAAAATGACCAAGTCACGTGACCGACTTTGTATGAAAAGTTGAAAGGAGACCGGCAAAGTTCGATGTATTTTCAGACTCCGATTTAAATCGATAAATGCGCGAATCGATAAATGCGCGAAAACATAATGATACTTGGGAAGAACACAAAACTAAGAAAAAAGTTAATTGTTGCTACTTTTTTAAAGATGGGATTATAAAGTTTTTTTTTTATTATTATTAGCCTGCGTCGTCCCACCGCTGGGCAAAGGCCTCCCCTAAAAGCCGCCCCTAAAGTTATTTAATGAACTAAAAATATTGAGGTTAGAATTCATCATCAGCCCATTTAAGTCCCCACTGCTGGGGCACGGGCCTCCCTCAATCACATGAGGGGTAATTGCCATACTCACCACGCTTGGCAGACGGGTTGGCGAGGGTTTTGATATAAATGCTGAGTTTTCCTTCTCTGGGTGCTGATGATCATGCCAGCAGCTTTACCTTAGTCGCCTTTTACGACACCTCGGTAAGAGTGAGGGTGGCCTATTCTACTCTGCCGGGGACCACACGAGGTTAGGATTATTGTTCATTTTATTTTTAAATAACGTCACATTCGATTACAAATATTGAAAACTTGAGCATTGTTTATTTAAATTAACAGACCGTATGTCACACAAAAATAACCAAGAGTTATCAAAATGAAACCTAAATCCTAATCTTACATAAACCATCATTACAGAGTACTTACGTTACACTTTCTATTGCAACGTAGGTAGGTAACTCTATGGTACCTACCTAATTCGTGAGTAGATGGCATTTATTTTTTTTTTTTTTTTTTTTATTCAGTGGCTGCTACTGGTGTTGCCCGTGGCGAACACATAATAACTCTGCCAGTGTCGAGTGATTAGAGAGACACGTTATTTTTATGGTTATTGACCGGTGTGGCGAGTTTAAATCCTTTAGATGGCATTTATAGAGACGTCTAATTATCAATCAAAGTGACATTGTCAATGACTCATTTATTTTGAGAGGCAGATGAATCTTTGATTGTACAGCCAAAACATAAGAAGCAATAGGTATATTTTAATTCCCTTAATTTAAGGGGCTAATGTATTTTATCAATGCTTTCAATGATTATTTGTTCGTTGTAACTTAGTCAAATACTATTAATTTTACCTGTGTAACTTAGTCAAATACTATTATTTAACAATTAAAAGTGTGGTTTTCGATTAATAATACAGCGTAAAGATCGAATGATAGATCGAAATTTTCTCTCAAAACGTTTCGTTTTTCCTCTGCACTGTGCGTTTTGTTCAATGAATTGTTTGCAAATTGAAAATAATTAAAATTTTTATTCCCATCCTTAAAAAATATACTTTAAATTAGATAAAATAAAGATTTTATTACTTAATTTAAATAGTATGTTTACAATTCTGAACGCTTTCGAATTTTTTTTTATTATGGCTCTACCCGAAGATAATTCGCCAATGTCAAGTAACTTATTGAGAATAAGTAGGTAGTCAACAGTCAAAGTCAGTCAAAGCCACAGTCACTCAATAAAACACTGGTGTTTTACGTTTTATCGACCTACGGATTCAGCGGATATCACTCTAAAAGCAATCGCAGGTTTTTAGACTCTATTAGGTCCAAGCAAGTTGTCACAAGACAAATCACTCGACACACAATAGCAGTGTTAAAAACGATACAATTCAACGATTCTTATTATTAGGATCACTTTGCGGCACTTCACTGCACAAATAAACACCAAATTTAAACACTAATAACCACTAGACACTAATTTAAAACCTTTGAATTGCATCAGCCCATGCGGCTTGTTTTAGCCCTACCCGCCGAATCTCTTTCGAAAAATATTGAGTCCTCTTTCGCCGGTCTCCTTTTGAGTTGACACCCGCGACACCATGACACGAGCCCAATTCTCGGGCTCGTGTTATTTATCACCGTACGACATATATCAACCAAACATGGCGGATATCGTATGAAAACGTTTTTGCTTATTTTCGCGATGTCGAATGGTGACATATGTCACATCTTTTTCGTGCGACACATATTGTCTTGTCTTGACCATACGATATGAAGTATCACGGTGATTTTGCTGATATTTCTCCAATTCAACGTGATGTTTGAGCCGTTTCGCGTTTTGTTGTTTATTGACGTTTGGTTGTTCAAATCACATAACAAGTTTAAATTAACTGCACAAACTAAGAAGATAATTGATTCTCTGTTTGAACGATTGTTTAGCTGAGAATTTCAAATTTTCTTATATTTTTTTTGATTGTAACAAATTTTCACCAGTATTACCTACATACCTTTCAATATGAGTCATTAAGCCTTTTTATCTCAGTAATAAAATCAGTGTAAAGAAAATTCTTTATTTCATTTTTTTCTTTTCACGCGTCTTTTTGTCACAGAGGCCATCTCTTTTTGCCACAGATTGAAAAGAATTCTTTTGGCTTTTGGTCGGTGTAACGGAATTACAATTTTGTGAAATCAATTTTCTTTTTCGTCTTTTTTGATCGTATTTTAAAGCAGTTATGATAATTATGATGTTATAAATTATATGGGTCACATTCTCTATGGAAGTGACTTTTACTGTCATGCACACGAGCATGGGCACGAGAATAGAGTTTTTTTACTTTTGTGACATTTAGGTGACATTTTCGTACGACATTGGAAAAGTGACATTACAAAAAATACGACATTTTATTGCCCAATTCTCGGGTTCGTGATATTTTTAAAACATGGCGGATATCATTTAAAAACCATACAAAAAAACTAGGTTACAGTGGAGTCAAAAGTGCGCTGTCAACCTCACGCAGCAAAACTCAGATTATGAGCCCAATTCTCGTGCTCGTGGCATTTATCTTCATACGACATTTAACACTAAAAGATAGTTTTTTAGTATGGTTTTCAGGTGATATCCGCCATGTTTTCAAAATATCACGAACCCGAGAATTGGGCTCCAGGAGCCCAATTCTCGTGCTGGTGACATTTATTTTCATACGACATATATCACCAAAACCTAGTTTTTTTGTATGGTTTTCGGGTGATATGACTGACCGGATGGCGCAATTGGTAGTGACTCTGCCTCTTACGCCAAAGGTCGTGGGTTCGATCCCCACCCTGGACAAACATTCGTGCGATGAACACTTGTGTTTGTTCAGTGTCTGGGTGTAATATATGTATTTAAGTATATATTTGTGTTCCTCTGTTGTCTGATATCTGTAACACAAGTGCTTGAGCTACTTAGTACGGAATCAGGTCAATGTATGAGATGTTGTGAGAATTATTATTATTATTATTATTATATCCGCCATGTTCTCAAAATATCACGAGCACGAGAATTGGGGTCCAGTGCTGCTTCACGCCGGTTTTTGATCTAACATGCTAAATGGACTCCATTCACGATACCTATTTGGTTTTCGAGATGTAAACGATAAAAAAAGAACGGTGCTAAAAATCTATGGCGTAACGAGTCGTGACATCCAATTCCAAAATATTTAACACAAACATTTAACAGACTATGCCCGTGACGATAATACGTTAAAATATTAAAATATATCTTCTCTATTATAACCTTATAGTAGTATATTTTATATAATTTGTGTAGGTTATATTGTATTATAGTAAGTTAACATTCGTATATATTAGTGTATCATAACGTGTTTATTTATTATCTAGATATATGTATTTATACTATAAATTTACTTAATCAATATTCAAAATCAAAAGGATTGCACCACCCTCCCATCTTCTATCTAATGTCCCTCACATGAAGGTTGTCTGGTAGAGATCGCTCCCAGCGATAAGACCGCCTAAATTGTACATTGTCTCTCTGTATACCTAGCTTTTAAGTTTTGTATGTTGTGCAATAAAGAGTATCTATCTACGTTAAAGTGTACTGAGGTCATCGACCCGACCTTATTAATATTGATTGATAGCCGCTACGGACCCTTAAGGGCTGCCAGGGGCCTGTTTAATAAATGTTTTTTTATGTGATAGATAGATAAATATATACAACCTGTGCGGATAAAGAATGGGATCAGAAATGGCGGCGCATCTATTCACTTCTTGCTCGCACACCCACGAGTGCGAGTATAGACGCAAATAGTGTGCGAGCGAGAAGTGAATAGATGCGCCGCCATTTCTGATCCCATTCTTTATCCGCACAGGTTGTACCTACTTTATTGCACATATAAGCCCAATCCGGAGGAAAAGGGGTTTTAAAGGTTGGCAGCGCACTTGTGACTCCACTGGTGCCGCGGGTGTCCATGGACGGAGGCAATCGCTTACCATTAGGTGATCCGTCTGCTCGTCTGCCACCTATCACATAAAAAAAAAACGTAAAAAAAACTAGGAATTTCAAAAACTTAATTTTGTATTGATCTAAGATGTGATGTTGAGCAATATTTATTTATTATGATATTTATTAATAAGCTAAACTTGTTTCCAGTGACCTGAACATCACGCGCAACGAGGTGGGCCACGCCCCGGAGCCTATGCTCTCCGCCATCGTCAAGAAGAATGGAGTTCCGTGAGTATCATCATCATGCCCGCACTCCACCTCTTGCTTGATATTTTGCTGGTGGAGTATCGTCCATTTCATATTTTTAACCCCCGACGCAAAAACGACGGGGTGTTACAAGTTTGACGTGTCTGTGTGTGTGTGTCTGTGCGTCTGTCTATGGCATCGTAGCTTCCGAACAAATGAGGGAGAGCCACACTTAGGCATGAATGGGCCGGCTCGATCGGAGTGATACCACTGCCTCACAGAAGACCGGCGTGAAGCAGCGCCAGCGCTGTGTTTCGCCGTGTGAGTGAGGTTACCGGAGTCCCAATGGGGAGGAAGGGGAAAAGGTTGCGTACTTGTGACTCCACTGGTGTTGCGGGTGTCCATGGGCGGCGGAATTGCTTACCATCAGGTGATCCGTCTGCTCGTCTGCCACCACTCATATAAAAAAAAAGTGAACCGATTTTGATTTTGGTTTTTTTTGTTTAAAAGATGAATAAGGAGGGAGTGTTCTTAGCTATGTTGGATAAAAATCTATCCAAGATGGCCGCCGTCACAAAGATTTGGATTTTATGTTTGAACACAACTCCCACAATATGGGTATCATATAAAAGGGCTTGAGTAGCAGAATATATTAATTGTGAAAAATTTCAAATCCAAGATGGCCGCCGTCAGAAAAAGACGAATAACCTATTTGTTGTTCCAACTGCCTCAATATAGGTATCAAATGAAAGAGCTTTAGTTGTGTCGGGGGCTTTTAAATTT
>CM032489.1:2915985-3014548 GCA_019059595.1 Marasmia exigua
TTATTTGATCGACGGTTCGACTAATCAATTGATTCCATCGGTCGACGTTGATCGATTGTATCTACCAGCATTTATAGCTAATGAATTGCTGTTAGATACTATCGATCGACCTCGATTTATCCATTCTACCATTGATCTATGATCGATAGATTGTTCTGGTTCTGGTCTTTCACTTCTCACAAATTTCAAAGACAAATTTCAAATCTAAGATGGCCGCCGTCAGAAAATGACGAATAACCTATTTGTTTTTGTCGGGGGCATTTTTTGAGATTTCGAAAAACATGTTCATCGAGAACTAGTCTGTTAAAAATAATTAACTTTAATTTTACTATGCACTTACATAAATTCGTATTTTAGGGCCACCCTGTTCAATATTGAGACCTTTTATCTACAACTGAAAGCCAATTAAACAAAACTACACATAAATAAATAGATGATTCTTAAATGAAGCGGAAATAAATATAATCTATTTAACTTGCAAGTTGGCAAGCTGTTTCTTCAGATCGAGTAGGATGTTCACTTCCGGTTGCCACACAGCCTTGTCTTTGGTCGACGATTTTAGCTTGCGTACTTTGTCACCCTGTATAGAACATAAAAAACCAGCTTTTTACATTATACCGAAGGCCCAATCTGGGGGGAAGGGGAAAAGGTTGGCAGCGTACTTGTGACTCCACTGGTGTTGCGGGTGTGTTATCATTAGCGGCGGCAATAGCTATTTTTTAGGTGATCCGCCTCCTCGTTTGCCACCTATCGCATAAATGGGAAAGCATTTCCCATTTGACACCCTAGTGGACCAAACGAGAAAATCTTCTTAATAACCCACCTGTTCAACAATAGCCTTCTCCAACAAATAAAGATGAATGAATTAAAAGATTTTCCACTCTGAAATAGTAAGTGGATCAAACGGGAAAATTAGTCCTATTTGCACCTATACCTATTACAACAACCTTCTCCAAGCAACAAATAATTAAATTAAACGATTTTCCAGTTGGACACTTTAGTAGATCCAACAGGACAATTAGTCTTATTAGCCCACCTGATCCGCAACAGCCTTCTCCAATTAATAAAGAATTGAATTGTAAGATTTTCAGTTTGTCATCTTAGTGGGTGAAGCGGGAAAATAAGTCCTATAATCCCACCTGTTCCGCAATAGCCTTCTCCAAATCAGCAGCGCTGGTAGCGGAAGAACTCTTTGCTGGGGACGAGGCTTGCGCCGCGGTCAGTTGCTTCTTGAGGTCCAACAGCTTATCTACTTCGGGTTGCCAGACCGCCTTGTCTTTGGTCGACGCCTTGAGCTTTCGTACTTTTTCACCCTGTAATAATGATGTTTCCAGTTAGTGAGGCTCAGCATCAGCTTTTAATAGGCAAGTTGCCTCATGTCCCCAATAATATAGATATATATATATATATATATATATATATATATATATTATTATATATATTTGGTCAATAAGCCAACGCTTTTGACCACAATCGCACCTGATGGAAAGCGGACGATGAGGTCTAGATGATAGCGTTTGCCTAAAGAGTGCCTGTTCACTCTGCACTTAAGATGTCCAGATTATAGTGGTTCAGAAAAAAACAGATCTCGGCAGAGAGTTCCATACCTTAGCCGTCCGCATTATAAATGTGGAAGCAAATCGCTTCGTGCGGATAAGTGGTATTTCTACCACATAAGGGTGAAAGCACTCGCCGCGCCTTGTCGTCCGATGATGGAATGGGCTGGGGGGGATCAAATTATGTAGAACCTCCGCACACTCCCCGAAATAAATTTTAAATCAAATATTATTCCGAAATATATAAACTCAATAAATATAAATAAGGGATTACTGTAAAAATCATCTTAAACTAATTATATTTTACTTTTTTTTCTCTTGATTGAAAACACCGTCCGCCATGGTTCTACGTCACCATTATTGTAAACTACAAAACGTTAAACGCGATTTTCAGGTTATTCGTGGTCTTTCATTTATACGCCTTGATGGTTATGTAATTATCGGAGTAGGTGGAGCTATTTGAGTTCATTGACCGCAAACATAGATGTTAATATGGACATGCCCCGGGATTCTGACTATGATCCCGTGGATTAAATAAATATTTTTTTTATTTTAGAGTTAAATATTTAACACATTTTAATCATGAAAGAGCTTATCCATAAACGTTCGATACCATCATATTTAATTTTAAATAAATAATAATAAATAAATAAATAAATATTTCACAACATCACATACATTGATCTGACTCCGAGATAGGTAGCTCAAGCACCTGTGTTACGGATATCAGAATCAACAGCGGAATTACAAATATATACGTATAATACTTTTCTTTTGTAAATACATACTTATAATACATACAAACACCCAGACCACTTTTAACCCTACCAATTTTATTCCTAATAAAGCCCTTTTATATGATACCCATATTGTAGGAGTTGTGTTAAAACATACAATACATATCCTTGTGACGGCGGCCATCTTGGATAGATTTTTATCTAACATAGCTAAGAACACTCCCCCTTATTCATCTTTCAAACAAATAAAACAAAATCAAAATCAGTTTCAAAATTTGTTCGGGAGCTACGATGCCATAGACACACACACACACAGACACGTCAAACTTATAACACCCCGTCGTTTTTGCGTCGGGGGTTAGGATAGAATATCCACGTGGCAATAATGTGTGAACAGTTGATTTTTTTTTCGCTTATTTCGTTGATGCTAAATGGACTTCATTCACGGTACCTATTATGAGGTTTTCAGGATGTAAACGATAAAAAAAACGGTGTATACTTAAGGCGACGTGTAGGGCGCACTAGTGACGCTAATCGATTTTAATTTTTAGCTACTACACCGGATCTATTTCAAACAATTTCGGGGTTACAATCGGCAAACACTTATACTATTTAATAAATGTGTTGAGTCCAACGCGTACACGAAAAATTGATTCACGCCAAAAGCGGCCACATTTGGCGTGAATACATTTTTCGCGTTCAAAAACGGCCCCAACCCGTCACCTTAAATAAATATATTACACCCAAACACTGAACAAATGCAAGTGTTCATCACACGAAAGTTTGTCCAGGGTGGGGATCGAAACCGCGATCTTTGGCCCGAGATGTTACCTGTTCAGCCACAGCCTTCTCCAAGTCAGCAGCACTGCTCCCGTTGGCAGTCGCGGCAGGCTGCGGAGCGGTTTGTGCGACGGCGAGCTGTTTCTTCAGCTCTATCAGTGTGTTCACCTCCGGCTGCCAGATTGCCTTGTCTTTGGTTGACGCTTTTAGCTTGCGCACTTTCTCACCCTGGAGATATGTGGTATTGGTCAGGGTGTGAAAATGTAAAATAATCACCAGGCAAAATGTAGACTATATTTAAGAATCATTTTCTATGGGACAAAATTTGGAGCTGTTAATACCATATAAGTTACTCTTTTGGGTAATAGCAACGAGTTTGTATGCCCACAAACTGAGATTTCTTATTACACTTTAATGGACAAAATTGGGAATTAAAATTCGGTAACGTGTGTGACTCTTTACTGAAACGACTCAGTGATCCGACTCAGCCAAATGATACACTGTTCCGAATCGAATGTTCGGGTATCGAACCCACGACCTTTGGCGTACGGTATTTGACTATTTTTTTTTCATTTGTGTAATCAAAAGACCTCTCAATGATAGAAACATCGTTGAAAGATCTGTGTGGAGAAAATTGGGGAGGCCTATGTCCAGCAGTGGACGTCTATTGGCTGAAATGATGATGATGATGATTGTCCATTATAATGATCGGTACCTGTTCAGCGATGGCGGCTTCCAATTCTGCCACACTGCTGGTACCCGGTTTGTTCGCGTCTCCATTCTGCCAAAATATGAACATTTAAGGACACACTAGCGATTAATTGTTAGCTACCAAAAAAATATATTTTAAATAATTACGGGGCTTCAGTCTCTCGGCAAACCCTTATACTATTTATTTAATAACCATGCCCAAATGTTGGGTCTGTTTTTGTAATAAAAAAAATGTATACACGACCAAAAGTCGGCCGCTTTTTTCGGTAATTCAAAATTCGATTGCGAAACCAGATCAAATAGCTAACCTTAGCTATTCAATAATAGTATAGGTGTTTACCGAGAAACTGAAGCCCACAAGTTGTTTAAAATAGATCTGGTTTAGTAGCTAACAATTAAAATCAATTGGCATCGCTAGTGGGGTATACCCTTCACCTTAAGCATAAAATAAAACACATTCTCCCTTATTACAAATCGCGAACTAAGGATAGTTCCGGAACTAAACTAGTGCTATGACCGTCCTAATAATTGCGTGTTGGAACAGAATGATATGAGCTTTAGTACGGTAATAACTTTAGATCGCGATTTATAATAAAGTGGATAACGTTGAAATATTAGCGTTACCGTGGGAGAGCCTACAGTTCGGCATGAACGGGCCGGCTTCCCTCCTGAGTCTCAGAAAACCAGCGTGAAGCAGCACTGTGCTGTGTTTCGCTGCGTGAGTGAGGGTACCGTAGGCCCAATCCAGGGAAAGGTGGATTTAAAGGTTGGCAGCGCACTTGTGACTCTACTGGTGTCATGGGTGTCCATGGGCGGCGGCAATCACATGAAAAAGCTCCGGAACATAATAATCCTCCGGAATAAGTGGTTCTTATATGCTAATGTCATAATTGTGCACCGCCATAGGGAGTAACGTCACATCAACTTGATGGACCGGAACCGGTTAACCTTATTAGGGTTTTCGATAGGGTCTTATGATAGTGTAATCATAATTTGTATAAGAATGAATATTGTAATTACCATATTATTTGAAAAGAGTAATTCTTTTCGGTAGAAATTGACATTCCGAATCAGCGGTAGATTACAAAATATTGGACATTCTTAAATGTTCTGTATGGACTTAAATTGAATAAAGACATTTTTGATTTTTTTTTGAGTCAAAATCCTTATCAATAAGGTAACCTTTTCATTGGCTTACCTCATCAATATGCTTACCCATTCATTACGGTAAGCGCTATGATCACGGAAACCCCTATAATAGGCTTACCATATTAAGATAGGATTTTAGAATTCTACCAAGCTATTTTAATCTCTACGCGCAAAGCATTTGAATCAATATTGCGTACCTCGCTAACGACGAAAGCCGATTGGTCACCCACCACTCAAATGCGAGGAAAAGAGCTACGACTTAGGAGCCTTCAAGAGAAGAGCGTACTCTTTTTTAAAAAGGCCGGCAACACATTAGCGATCTCTCTGATTTCGCGGATGTTCATGGGCGGCGATGATTACTTTCCATCAGGTGACTCGCTTGCTCATTTGTCCGCCTCTAGCTTTAAAAAAAAAAGAGATAGACAATCAATAGGGTAACCCTTACTATGCGGTAAGCGCTTGTAACGCTATCAATAGGACTACCAGTACTATAAGATTACACAATCAATAAGGTAACCCTTTTGACTAGGTTTAACTCTGAAAAGGGGTCCCTGACAAGTCAATTTTTGATTTGCGTTTAAATCATTATTTGTGCATATTTTATTTTTTTTTTGTTTTTGGTATCTTCAAGTTATCAATAAATGTATTTACCATAAAATTAAAAAATAATGCAAGTTTCCCATTATTTCACTACTTTTAACACTCACCAAATTAGCCCTCTCGCTCTGCGTGCCAGCGTACTTCGCCTTGAGTTTCTCCAACGCTTCCGGCTCCAGCTTGGCGAACAGGGGCTCGGGCTTGCCGATCACGTGGCCTGTTGGTAGATACTGGAACATGGCCGGCTTGCTGGGGGGAAAGGGGGGGAGTTCTATATTTATTTATTTATTCATTTATTCAGAAAAAAAAACAACATCATTATAACACAAATAGAATAAGTTAAGTATATATCACATTTACGCCGTGTGGTCCCGGCAGAGTAGAATAGGCCACCCTCACTCTTACCGAGGTGTCGTAAAAGGCGACTAAGGTAAAGCTGCTGGCATGATCATCAGCACCCAGAGAAGGAAAACTCTTGCATTTATATCAAAACCCTCGCCAACCCGTCTGCCAAGCGTGGTGAGTATGGCAATTACCCCTCGTGTGATTGAGGGAGGCCCGTGCCCCAGCAGTGGGGACTTAGATGGGCTGACGATGATGACGATGACGATGATTTAATAAGTGTTTGCCGAGAGGTTGTAACCCCGACATTGTTTAAAATAGATCCGGTTTAGTAGCTAAAAATTAAAATCGATTGGCGTCGCTAGTGTGCCCCACCCGTCACCTTAAGAAGATTAGCTTTTTGTTTTCTTTTATTGGTTGCAAAATAAGTATGTTACATATTATTAACAAAGAAACGCATTTTGAGTAGAACTATTGTATAATGGTTGTTCAGGATTAGGGATTTTGAAAATCTGAGTTCTGAACTCACTAGGACACGAGAAGTCACTAGTTTATATAAAAACCCTCGCCAACCCGTCTGCCAAGCGTGGTGAGTATGGCGATTACCCCTCATGTGATTGAGGGAGGCCCGTGCCCCAGCAGTGGGGACTTAAATGGGCTGACGATGTGTTATTGTCCATTGACGCTTACTAACATAGTTTTATAAGTCGTTTATAACTAACATTTTATCTGGGCCATGTGTCTTGAAATAAATTATTTTTATTTTATTTTAATACTAGCTTTTGCCCGCGACTTCGTCTGCGTTCACACAATATCTTTATAAATTATAGCCTATGTGTTATTCTGATCTATAAGCTACATTACTGTAAAGTTTCATTAAAATCCGTAGTAGTTTTTGCGTGAAAGAGGAACAAACATCCATACATCCATCCATCCAAACAAACTTTCGTCTTTATAATATTAGTAAGGATATATATTTTTACTAGCTTTTGCCCGCGACTTCGTCTGCGTGTAATTCGAATAAAAGCAAGGTCTTATAGATATCTTTATAAATTATAGCCTATGTGTTATTCTGATCTATAAGCTACATTACTGTAAAGTTTCATTAAAATCCGTTTAGTAGTTTTTGCGTGAAAGAGGAACAAACATCCATCCATACATCCATCCAAACAAACTTTCGCCTTTATAATATTAGTAAGGATTGAAAATCTGAGTTCTGAACTCACTAGGAGCATAGTCCTATGACGATGGATAGTAACTTACTCAGGGTTGATCCTAAAAGCTTTGGCGTCTAGGTTGAGTTGCGCGCGCAGCCTTCGCACCGCGTCGGGCACGTAGGGCGCCAGCAGCGCGCATAGAACAGCTACGAGCTGGCAGCACAGCCCGATGGCCGTGGAGCCGCGCTGTCTGTGACAAAACCAATAAACCACCTACTCATTGTGGAGTCGCTTGTGTTGTGGTGTTTCACGCCCCATTTGGGGAGAAGTGACATTGAGATGGGACACAGATTTTGTAGGGAGTGAAGAAACCTTCCTTCCTTTCTACCACCGGACATTACGGAAGACGACAGGAATCCACCCTTACACTGTGCAAGTTCCACCAGCTCGTACTAAGCGTTTCGCTTCCTCTTTCTTGGTACGAACTGCTAAGGAATGGAACAACTTGCCGGCTTCTGTGTTCCCAGAGAGCTACAATTTGGGTGTCTTTAAGTCGAGAGTGAATAGGCTTCTTCTGGGTAAGCACGCTACATCTTAGACCTTATTGTCACTTTCCATCAGGTGAAATGAGGTCAAGTGCAAACCCATTTAATATATAAAAAAAAAAAAAAAAAACGCACCGGGGAAAGAGCCCCTAGCAAGTACTTGGTGAGCGTCTCCCAAGATTCGGTCCGTATGCCGAGACGGTAGGAAGGACCATGGGCTGGTGGAGGGACTGTGTCCTCATTGTGGAATCAACTTCCCGCAGCGGTATTTCGGAACCGGTACGACATTCGTCCAAGGCCTTCGGATTCGATCCCGGCACAGTAAAAACATTTGTGTGCATGAACATGTCTGTTTGTATTGGTCTGGGTGTTTTCTATGTATTATTCTAATAATTCTCACAATAATAATTCATCTATTATAATTCTAATAATTCTCACAACATCTCATACGTTGACCTGATTCCGTACTAAGTAGCTTAAGCACTTGTGTTACAGATATCAGACAACAGAGGAACACAAATACATACTTAAATACATCTATTACACCCAGACACCGAACATACACAAGTATTCATCGCACGAGTGTTTGTCCAGGGTGGGGATCGAACCCACGACCTTTGGCGTAAGAGGCATGGTCACTACCAATTGCGCCATCCGGTCAGTCAATTAAAGTATGTATTTACAATAGAAAAGTACTATATGTATATATTTGTAATCCCACTGTCGATTCTGATATCCGTAACACAGGTGCTTGAGCTACCTATCTCGGAGTCAGATCCATGTATATGATGTTGTGAAATATTTATTTATTTATTGAGATCTTCAAGAAACGAGCCTATAGCTTCACAAAAGGCCGGCAACGCATCTCCACTCCCTCTGGTGTGGCTGATGTCCATGGGCGGCGGTGATCGCTTACCATCAGGTGACTCGTTTGCTCGTATGCCTCCCTTCCTTGTAATAGTTTTTGCCTGTGAAATTGCCGATTTTTTTTCTAGACACAATAAGATGAATAATAAGCAAAAAGTCACCATACTTAGTTTTATTTTGATTTAACTATATTTTAAGGTTTATATTAAGGTGACGGATAGGGCACACTAGCGAAGCCAATCGATTTAAATTTTTAGCTACTAAACAGATCTATTTTAAACCATTTCATGGTTACAACCGCTCGGCAAACACTTATACTATTTCTTAAATAACCATCCAAAATATTCGGTCCGTTTTTGTACGCGAAAAAATTGATTCACGCTAAAAGTGGCCGCTTATGGCGTGAATCAATTTTTCGCGTACGCGTTGGACCCAAAATTTATGCATGGTTATTTAATGAATAGTATATGTGTTTGCCGAGCAGTTGTAACCCTAAAATTGTTTAAAATAGATCCGGTTTAGTAGGTAGCCAAAAATTTAAATCGATTGGCGTCGCTTGAGTGCCCTAACCTTCACCTTAAGGGCTTTCCCTTGCACTATGGAAACCAGAAACACCCGGACCCAACACAAATACCTGTTTCATCAACAAACATTTGTACTGCGTCTCAACCAACGCTCTAAACCAATGCGCTAAACGAATCATCAAAATAAATGAATAAATCCTCACTTGTCATCATCAGATCCCTTCAGCAGCACCCAGGGCTGTTCGGATTGCATGTGCTGGTTGCCGAGACGGGATATGCTGAGCACGTGCCTCAGAGCCTCGCGGAGACGACCTTTCTCCATATGCTGGACGTAAGCTGCAAAAAACAATACAGTATCAGTCTATATACTGTCCCACTGCAGGGCAAAGGCCTCCATCATAGAAATCAAGTAATAAGTTTATTGCACGGTGCGTACGTGAATCATGAATGAATGATGAATAAATGACGAATGAATGACGAATGTATGACGTATGAATGACGAATAAATGACTAATGAACAATGAATGAATGACAAATTAATGACGAACGGAAGAAGAAATAATGATGAATGAATGATGAAAAAATGAATAATGCATGATGAACGAATGAATTATGAATGAATGAATGAATAATGAATTAATGACGAATGAATGATGAATGAATGAATGATGAATAAATGACGTATAAATGAATGATGAATAAATGACGAATGAATGATGAATTAATGATGAATGAATGCATGATGATCGAATGAATTATGAATGAATTAATGAAGAATGAATTATTGATGAACGAATGGTGAATGAATGAATGACGAATGAATGATGAATGAATGAATGATGAATAAATGACGAATGATTGAAAATTGAAAGAATGATGAATGAATGACGAATGAATGATGAATTAATGATGATAGAATGTACAGAGTTCTAGAGTGACATAGTGTGACTAGGGACAGGGATTGACCATGTTGTTATCTCCCAACTAGTATATATAATATACTCACCAAGCAACTCCCTGTTGACCAAAGCCATCAGTTCATAATCCTTGTCCGTGGCCACCACATCCGGGACCTTGCCCTTGAAGCTGTTGGCGCAGAAGCTGAGAGAGCGGTGGCAGAAGTTGCCCAGATTGTTGAGCAGCTCCGAGTTATTCCTGTCAATAGAAATATTTTATGATGAATATGTCACCGGAAAGTAACAGGATCCGTAAGTTTATCAATTTAGTAAGGAAGTTTATAAACTTTCGTAGGATTCTAAAGGGAGATAAATTGTATTATTTTACGTTTACATTTTCGTACATTGATAAACTTACTGAACTCACTCGTAAAATAATAAGTAAGCAATATCCAAACGCTACGATTCGTATTGCCACTATGAACTAATCTTTAATTTACCAATCAGAGAGCAGTGTATTTTTTTACGTATTTCAAAGATTCGTATATTTAAAAGAGTTTCTGTGATTGGTCGCAACTCGCACCATATAAAATTTTATGAATAAGATATCCGTTATTTTATAAATTTACCGTGTGACGTCGGAAATTGATAAATTAACGAAAGTGTGGACGTAAAACGATACAATTTATCGACCATTTAGAATCCTATGAAAGTTTATAAACTTCCTAGTAAATTGAAAAACTTACGGATCTTGTTATTTTCCGGTGACATATATATCTGTAATCCCACTGTTGATCCTGATATCCGTAACACAGGTGCTTGAGCTACCTATCTCGGGGTCAGATCAAGGAATGTGATGTTGTAAAATATTTATTGCCGTGTGGTCCCCGGCAGAGTAGAATAGGCCACCCTCACTCTTACCGAGGTGTCGTAAAAGGCGACTAAGGTAAAGCTGCTGGCATGATCATCAGCACCCAGAGAAGGAAAACTCTTGCATTTATATCAAAACCCTCGCCAACCCGTCTGCCAAGCGTGGTGAGTATGGCAATTACCCCTCGTGTGATTGAGGGAGGCCCGTGCCCCAGCAGTGGGGACTTAGATGGGCTGACGATGATGACGATGAGGATGATTTAATAAGTGTTTGCCGAGAGGTTGTAACCCCGACATTGTTTAAAATAGATCCGGTTTAGTAGCTAAAAATTAAAATCGATTGGCGTCGCTAGTGTGCCCCACCCGTCACCTTAAGAAGATTAGCTTTTTGTTTTCTTTTATTGGTTGCAAAATAAGTATGTTACATATTATTAACAAAGAAACGCATTTTGAGTAGAACTATTGTATAATGGTTGTTCAGGATTAGGGATTTTGAAAATCTGAGTTCTGAACTCACTAGGACACGAGAAGTCACTAGTTTATATAAAAACCCTCGCCAACCCGTCTGCCAAGCGTGGTGAGTATGGCGATTACCCCTCATGTGATTGAGGGAGGCCCGTGCCCCAGCAGTGGGGACTTAAATGGGCTGACGATGTGTTATTGTCCATTGACGCTTACTAACATAGTTTTATAAGTCGTTTATAACTAACATTTTATCTGGGCCATGTGTCTTGAAATAAATTATTTTTATTTATTTTAATACTAGCTTTTGCCCGCGACTTCGTCTGCGTTCACACAATATCTTTATAAATTATAGCCTATGTGTTATTCTGATCTATAAGCTACATTACTGTAAAGTTTCATTAAAATCCGTAGTAGTTTTTGCGTGAAAGAGGAACAAACATCCATACATCCATCCATCCAAACAAACTTTCGTCTTTATAATATTAGTAAGGATATATATTTTTACTAGCTTTTGCCCGCGACTTCGTCTGCGTGTAATTCGAATAAAAGCAAGGTCTTATAGATATCTTTATAAATTATAGCCTATGTGTTATTCTGATCTATAAGCTACATTACTGTAAAGTTTCATTAAAATCCGTTTAGTAGTTTTTGCGTGAAAGAGGAACAAACATCCATCCATACATCCATCCAAACAAACTTTCGCCTTTATAATATTAGTAAGGATTGAAAATCTGAGTTCTGAACTCACTAGGAGCATAGTCCTATGACGATGGATAGTAACTTACTCAGGGTTGATCCTAAAAGCTTTGGCGTCTAGGTTGAGTTGCGCGCGCAGCCTTCGCACCGCGTCGGGCACGTAGGGCGCCAGCAGCGCGCATAGAACAGCTACGAGCTGGCAGCACAGCCCGATGGCCGTGGAGCCGCGCTGTCTGTGACAAAACCATTAATAAACCACCTACTCATTGTGGAGTCGCTTGTGTTGTGGTGTTTCACGCCCCATTTGGGGAGAAGTGACATTGAGATGGGACACAGATTTTGTAGGGAGTGAAGAAACCTTCCTTCCTTTCTACCACCGGACATTACGGAAGACGACAGGAATCCACCCTTACACTGTGCAAGTTCCACCAGCTCGTACTAAGCGTTTCGCTTCCTCTTTCTTGGTACGAACTGCTAAGGAATGGAACAACTTGCCGGCTTCTGTGTTCCCAGAGAGCTACAATTTGGGTGTCTTTAAGTCGAGAGTGAATAGGCTTCTTCTGGGTAAGCACGCTACATCTTAGACCTTATTGTCACTTTCCATCAGGTGAAATGAGGTCAAGTGCAAACCCATTTAATATATAAAAAAAAAAAAAAAAAAACGCACCGGGGAAAGAGCCCCTAGCAAGTACTTGGTGAGCGTCTCCCAAGATTCGGTCCGTATGCCGAGACGGTAGGAAGGACCATGGGCTGGTGGAGGGACTGTGTCCTCATTGTGGAATCAACTTCCCGCAGCGGTATTTCGGAACCGGTACGACATTCGTCCAAGGCCTTCGGATTCGATCCCGGCACAGTAAAAACATTTGTGTGCATGAACATGTCTGTTTGTATTGGTCTGGGTGTTTTCTATGTATTATTCTAATAATTCTCACAATAATAATTCATCTATTATAATTCTAATAATTCTCACAACATCTCATACGTTGACCTGATTCCGTACTAAGTAGCTTAAGCACTTGTGTTACAGATATCAGACAACAGAGGAACACAAATACATACTTAAATACATCTATTACACCCAGACACCGAACATACACAAGTATTCATCGCACGAGTGTTTGTCCAGGGTGGGGATCGAACCCACGACCTTTGGCGTAAGAGGCATGGTCACTACCAATTGCGCCATCCGGTCAGTCAATTAAAGTATGTATTTACAATAGAAAAGTACTATATGTATATATTTGTAATCCCACTGTCGATTCTGATATCCGTAACACAGGTGCTTGAGCTACCTATCTCGGAGTCAGATCCATGTATATGATGTTGTGAAATATTTATTTATTTATTGAGATCTTCAAGAAACGAGCCTATAGCTTCACAAAAGGCCGGCAACGCATCTCCACTCCCTCTGGTGTGGCTGATGTCCATGGGCGGCGGTGATCGCTTACCATCAGGTGACTCGTTTGCTCGTATGCCTCCCTTCCTTGTAATAGTTTTTGCCTGTGAAATTGCCGATTTTTTTTCTAGACACAATAAGATGAATAATAAGCAAAAAGTCACCATACTTAGTTTTATTTTGATTTAACTATATTTTAAGGTTTATATTAAGGTGACGGATAGGGCACACTAGCGAAGCCAATCGATTTAAATTTTTAGCTACTAAACAGGATCTATTTTAAACCATTTCATGGTTACAACCGCTCGGCAAACACTTATACTATTTCTTAAATAACCATCCAAAATATTCGGTCCGTTTTTGTACGCGAAAAATTGATTCACGCTAAAAGTGGCCGCTTATGGCGTGAATCAATTTTTCGCGTACGCGTTGGACCCAAAATTTATGCATGGTTATTTAATGAATAGTATATGTGTTTGCCGAGCAGTTGTAACCCTAAAATTGTTTAAAATAGATCCGGTTTAGTAGGTAGCCAAAAATTTAAATCGATTGGCGTCGCTTGAGTGCCCTAACCTTCACCTTAAGGGCTTTCCCTTGCACTATGGAAACCAGAAACACCCGGACCCAACACAAATACCTGTTTCATCAACAAACATTTGTACTGCGTCTCAACCAACGCTCTAAACCAATGCGCTAAACGAATCATTCAAAATAAATGAATAAATCCTCACTTGTCATCATCAGATCCCTTCAGCAGCACCCAGGGCTGTTCGGATTGCATGTGCTGGTTGCCGAGACGGGATATGCTGAGCACGTGCCTCAGAGCCTCGCGGAGACGACCTTTCTCCATATGCTGGACGTAAGCTGCAAAAAACAATACAGTATCAGTCTATATACTGTCCCACTGCAGGGCAAAGGCCTCCATCATAGAAATCAAGTAATAAGTTTATTGCACGGTGCGTACGTGAATCATGAATGAATGATGAATAAATGACGAATGAATGACGAATGTATGACGTATGAATGACGAATAAATGACTAATGAACAATGAATGAATGACAAATTAATGACGAACGGAAGAAGAAATAATGATGAATGAATGATGAAAAAATGAATAATGCATGATGAACGAATGAATTATGAATGAATGAATGAATAATGAATTAATGACGAATGAATGATGAATGAATGAATGATGAATAAATGACGTATAAATGAATGATGAATAAATGTCGAATGAATGATGAATTAATGATGAATGAATGCATGATGATCGAATGAATTATGAATGAATTAATGAAGAATGAATTATTGATGAACGAATGGTGAATGAATGAATGACGAATGAATGATGAATGAATGAATGATGAATAAATGACGAATGATTGAAAATTGAAAGAATGATGAATGAATGACGAATGAATGATGAATTAATGATGATAGAATGTACAGAGTTCTAGAGTGACATAGTGTGACTAGGGACAGGGATTGACCATGTTAGTTATCTCCCAACTAGTATATATAATATACTCACCAAGCAACTCCCTGTTGACCAAAGCCATCAGTTCATAGTCCTTGTCCGTGGCCACCACATCCGGGACCTTGCCCTTGAAGCTGTTGGCGCAGAAGCTGAGAGAGCGGTGGCAGAAGTTGCCCAGATTGTTGAGCAGCTCCGAGTTATTCCTGTCAATAGAAATATTTTATGATGAATATGTCACCGGAAAGTAACAGGATCCGTAAGTTTATCAATTTAGTAAGGAAGTTTATAAACTTTCGTAGGATTCTAAAGGGAGATAAATTGTATTATTTTACGTTTACATTTTCGTACATTGATAAACTTACTGAACTCACTCGTAAAATAATAAGTAAGCAATATCCAAACGCTACGATTCGTATTGCCACTATGAACATTGACCAATCAGAGAGCAGTGTATTTTTTTACGTATTTCAAAGATTCGTATATTTAAAAGAGTTTCTGTGATTGGTCGCAACTCGCACCATATAAAATTTTATGAATAAGATATCCGTTATTTTATAAATTTACCGTGTGACGTCGGAAATTGATAAATTAACGAAAGTGTGGACGTAAAACGATACAATTTATCGACCATTTAGAATCCTATGAAAGTTTATAAACTTCCTAGTAAATTGAAAAACTTACGGATCTTGTTATTTTCCGGTGACATATATATCTGTAATCCCACTGTTGATCCTGATATCCGTAACACAGGTGCTTGAGCTACCTATCTCGGGGTCAGATCAAGGAATGTGATGTTGTAAAATATTTATTGCCGTGTGGTCCCCGGCAGAGTAGAATAGGCCACCCTCACTCTTACCGAGGTGTCGTAAAAGGCGACTAAGGTAAAGCTGCTGGCATGAGCATCAGCACCCAGAGAAGGAAAACTCTTTTTTTTTTTTTTTTTTCATCTCGCTGGGGAATGCCGCCGGCCTGTAGTGCAATGGCCGACGTCGCCGCCTAGTGGCGGCGCCTTATGCATACCCTCCTGCTGGGGAGCAGGAGGAGGGAGGATTATGTCGGGCTCTCCTCTGGCGGGGGCTTCTCCTAACGAGAAGCCGGCCAGAGGCATACCGACTAAACCCCAGCGGTTTTCCCTCATCGCCCTTAAATGGGAAGGCGTCGTGGGCTGTAGGACGAACCTATTACCCATACGGGCGCCACGACCCGAGAAGGAAAACTCTGCATTTATATCAAAACCCTCGCCAACCCGTCTGCCAAGCGTGGTGAGTATGGCAATTACCCCTCATGTGATTGAGGGAGGCCCGTGCCCCAGCAGTGGGGACTTAAATGGGCTGATGATGATGATAATGAAAATATTTATTTATTTATACTAACGTTCATAGTCCATTAAAGTTAGTAGTAATAAATAATTGTATTACTAACTCACCGGGTACCAAGCTCGACCCAACTGAAGCTGGAGTCTGAAGTTTCCGGCCTGATGCTGGCCAGGTAGAACCGCCACACGTCAGAAGGGATGCCCGTATCCTGAAAACGATTCAGGTTATTGACCTTTTTTGTAGTGACACAGTATTTGTCTCTCCTCAGCCTGATGGTAAGAAAGAGGAGAGTCCAAGTTGCAATGACAACGGACATCACCTCCGTTGAGACTGCCTTACTGGACTGCGAGATGCTTCTTCACGCTTCGTTCACCTCTCTTATTATTTATTTATTTGGGAAACAAACAATTTAGTTATTTTGAATAATATACACAATTAAATAATACACCGTGCCGTGTGGTCCCGGCAGAGTAGAATAGGCCACCCTCACTCTTACCGAGGTGTCGTAAAAGGCGACTAAGGTGTTATGTATCCAGGGAATAGTGTGGCGGGAGCGACGTCAGTTAAACCAGCTAGTCAGTTGCACACTGTTTTATTTTAAAAAGATAACCTACCGTCGGATCGCAGACCGACTACCCCCACATATTCACAATAAGTTTGACATGCATAACATCCCTTCCCCTTAGGTTAAGGATTACCAAGACTAACACACGATTTCTAAATTACCTAATTAATTATTATTACACTGATTATTCTAACGCTTTAATCAAGCGAGTCCATCATCTGAGTCCGGTGTCGAGAAAATCGGACTTATTGCCTGTCGTCTTCGGCTCGCGGTGTCCCCTGGCGGAGTCGCCGGCGCCGGGCTGGCGGCTGCAGGACCATCCGCGTCGTCCTCGAGTCCTCCCTCCTCTGTACCATGCGAGTCCGCCAGGTTGGTGGACTGAGTGGGAACAGCGACGCAGGGGAGATCGGACACCGCGTCGGGATCCCAGTGGCTGTCTCTGCTCGCCGGTGGATCTGTCCTTAATCTGATCTGGTCAATGTGTCTATTTACTTCGCAGTTCAGTTCTGGCAAATATACTTTATACATGACGTGTCCGATTTTCTTTTTAATGACTCCCTTAATCCAACGAAAGTTCTTGATAGTCGTGTTTTTAGTGACCCACACTTTATCATTCTCCATTAGTTCTTTTCTTAATTTACCTTTATAATATTTAACCTGTAAGGACTGATTGTGGTCGACGACTTGAGCGAGGACCGCGGACGATGGTGACGGTGCGGCTGGATTAATTAGATCCAGACGTGAGCGCAGCGGTCGCCCGTACACGAGCTCCGCGGGTGACTTATCAGTGGTACTATTTTTAGAGTTCCTATAGTCAAACAAAAATTTGGCAATTTTTTCGTTGATATTTTTTTTGTTACATCCCTCTAAAATTATGCCCTTTAACCCTTTTTTGACAATTTTTACGAAACTTTCCGCCTGCCCATTACTTGCTGGATGGTAAGCAGGAGACAGAATGTGTTTTATACCGTTAAGTTGACAAAAATCGTTAAATTCCGTTGATGTAAAAGATGTACCGTTGTCACTCACCAAGGTCTGTGGAATTCCGAATCGAGACATCATATCATATAATTTCTTAATTATTGCTTTTGAGTTATACGTTGTTGATACGTCATAACATTCCACCCACTTACTGTAGGCGTCGACGATAATTAAAAAGATGAAATTGTGAATCGGGCCTAATACATCTATATGTATTCGCAAAAAAGGTTGCGCAGGTAAAGGCCACGGCGAGAGCGGCGCGTGCGGGGGGGCGGGGCGCAGCGCTGCGCACACGGCGCACGCGCCGGCCAGCTGCTCCAGCGCTGCGTCCACGCCCGGGAACCACAGTCGCTTACGAGCTTCCGCCTTCATTTTTACCACTCCGAAATGTGAACTATGAAGTTCCTTACATATTATTTCCTGTAGTTTTGAAGGAATGACTACTTTATGCCCACGCATTAGGATACCATTTTCATAAGACACCTGTGATCGACAGTTGTAAAATGGTTTGATGTCGTTATCTACTTTTCTAGGCCAGCCATATAATACGTAACGCTTGACAATACTCAAAATCCTATCTTTAGAAGTCTCCCGGCGGATATCACTTAACTTCACCGGGAGGTCTCCGTCTACCACGAAGTTAACATAGGCTGTGCGCTCCTCGCACTCAGCGAGACTATTCGACTCCCCCGCCGACCCATTGTCCTCGCATGCCCGAGATAAATAATCCGCGCTGTTTTGCTTGCTGCTTATGTATTCTATACTATAATTATATGCTGCTAGAAATATGGCGTATCTTTGCAGACGGTTAGCAGATATCTCCGGAATACCTTTGTGCGGACCGAAAATAGCTAATAGGGGTTTGTGGTCTGTTCGTAATATGAAAGGTTCAGACCTACCGTAGAGGTACTGGTGGAACCGTCTGACGCCAAAAACAATAGCTGTGGCCTCTTTTTGGATTTGGGCGTAGTTTTTTTCGGTCCGAAGATAGTGTCCGGGAGGCGTAAGAAATAGGTCTCTCTAAGCCGTCATTGCTTACTTGAGAAAGTATAGCACCTAACCCTGTCGGTGACGCATCCACTGTTAATATTAACTTAGCGTTCGGGTCGAAATGCGCTAATGTTTTATCGGAAGCCAAAATATTTTTTACTTTAGCAAATGCATCGTCATGTATTTTAGTCCACTTCCATGCCGAATTTTTATTTAATAAATTATATAATGGGCTTAATACCGATGAAGCATCCGGAACAAAGTTACGATAGTAATTAGTGAGACCCAGAAACGATTGTAACTGTGATACGTTTGAAGGTTTATGTGCTTTTAAAATTGCTTTGACTTTATCTGGAGATTTTCTTATTCCATGCTTATCTATGACATGACCTAGATATGAGATCTCATCTTTAAAAAATTCGCATTTACTCATCTGTACAGTCAAATTGGCCTCATTTAGGCGTTGTAAAACTGCAATTAGTCTCTGTTCATGCTGATCTTTATTGACTCCCGATATCAAAATATCATCCAACAGAAAGATGATCCCGTCTATGCCCGCAAGCAAGCTATCCATGGCGCGCTGGAACACGGCTGGCGCGCTGGACAAACCAAACACTAAGCGCGTGAAATTAAAAAGGCCGCGATGGGTATTTATGCACGTTAGCTTTTGGGACTCTCCGCTTAAAAAAAATTGATTGTAAGCCATAGATAAGTCTATTTTACTAAATTGTACGCCCCCATGTAATTTGGCTAATAAATCATTAACAGTAGGCAAGGGGTATTGATCAACCAATAACTGTTTATTGATCGTAACCGAATAGTCGGCGCACAGTCGGATGTCCCCGTTCTTCTTCAACACGGGCACCACCGGTGAAGCATATTCGGAATGTTCTATGGGTTTTAAAATTCCTAATGACAATAACCGATCAAGCTCCTTATCAATTTTTTCTTTTAATGCGTAAGGGACTGGCCTTGCTTTAACAAAAATTGGCTTAGCATCGGGTTTTAGATGTAATTTAATTTTATACATGCTAAATGCACCGAGATTGCCAGAGAAAACCTTAGGAAACATATCACATAGCCGCTTGGTGATATCAGAATCGCGATCAGGCATGCGCAGCGCGCGCACGGGAGCGGGCGCAGGCGCCAGCTCCAGGCCGAACTCGCTGATGAAGTCGCGGCCCAGCAGCGGCGGCCCGCCCGCCCGTACTACAAACACGTTCAATTTGCGTGTACCCCCGTTATACGATATTGGTAACGAAACGACTCCTATCGATTCAATGTTTTCTCCTGTATAGCTAACTAATTTTTTGTTGGTGGCTGACAACGGCAATCGTTTAAAATTAGCGAGATAGGTTTTTTCGGAAATTACGCTTACTGCTGAACCGCTATCTATTTCGAAATCCAAAGCTAGACCACTGATCATCACGCGCTCGGTCATGGGTTTCCCTTTCAAACACCGAATATTATAAAAACACTCACCATCGTCACCGTCGTCCGTGGTACCCTCATCTAAAAATTTCACTCTGCCCTCGTTAGGACACATCTTACGCAAGTGACCCTTGCTATTACATTTTTTACACTTGTAATTTTTATAACGGCACTGATTAGATCTATGATTGGTAAAGCCGCACACACTGCACTTTCCCTTGTTGGAGATATTGAACACGCCGTCCAGGCTCGAGGCGCCGAGCCCGCTCGCGCCCGCGCCCGCCGTCGCCCTCGACGAGGCCTGGCGCGCGCAGCGCACGCTCTCCGCCAAGTCAATGGCCTTCGCGAGGGTCAGCTCCCGCTGATCCTGCGCGAACAGCTTGTCCCGCTCGTGTCCCGCTGACATGCCCATGATAAACTTATCCAGCAATGTCTCCTCCAAATTCTTGAATTCACAGTGAGCTGCCAATCCTCTAATCCTGGCCGCCCATTCAGTGTGACTTTCTCCTGGTCGCTGTGACGCGGAGTAAAAATTTGATTTCTCCGCAAACCCAAACCTTTTTGGTGTGAAGTGGTTGTCGAGGAGTTTGATGATGGCCTCGTAATCCAGTTCGTCCACTTTTTTGGGTAACGCCAGATCCTTTGCTAACTTGAACGTAGATTCGCTGAATGACGTCAACAAAATCGCTCGTTTTTTAATGGCCGCCTTGTCCGAACTAGAGGTTATATCGTTGGCGATAAACCATTGCTCCAGTCGCGATTTATAACTGCTCCACTCGTGTGATAGGTGATCAAACGTAGTTAGAACGCCAAAAGACACTCCCGAAGACATGTTGGTGGAATAATGAGTCCGAACGTCGCCAGATGTTATGTATCCAGGGAATAGTGTGGCGGGAGCGACGTCAGTTAAACCAGCTAGTCAGTTGCACACTGTTTTATTTTAAAAAGATAACCTACCGTCGGATCGCAGACCGACTACCCCCACATATTCACAATAAGTTTGACATGCATAACATAAGGTAAAGCTGCTGGCATGATCATCAGCACCCAGAGAAGGAAAACTCTGCATGCATTTACATCAAAACCCTCGCCAACCCGTCTGCCAAGCGTGGTGAGTATGGCAATTACCCCTCATGTGATTGAGGGAGGCCCGTGCCCCAGCAGTGGGGACGTAAATGGGCTGATGATGATGATGAAATAATACACAAATCAGCAAAGTTTCCACAGAAAATTAAATGTCAAACGTAAATTATAAAATAAATGCATAAAAAAAAAATTAGACGAATAATAATAGTTAAATAAATAATAACAGTCAAAATACAATAGAAAAATACAATGTCAGGTAATTTAAAAGCTATAACTAAAATTAAATAAAAGAACAAAACACACTTACAAACCACCTACACCTACATTAAGAGTATTGTAATATATAAATGTCAAAATGAATAATAATAAAAAATAAAAAAGAAAATATTGCAAATTAAAAAAGAACTACACATGTCAACGTTTCTTAATTCTTTTTTTATTTGCTTTGATTTTTTTTTGTATTCATTTTCTTTTGTTTGACTTATTGTTTATGAAACATAAACGTTTATGATCGGACATAGTGTTGTGATGTCCAAAATAATAAATAAAGCAGACGGCCTGATTCGTCCGAGTAAAATATATATTACATCATACCCATTTATACCTTGTTTTTTACAATAAACGTCAAAAAGACAACAAAATAAAAGAATATAAAAAAGTAAACGTTTAAAAGAAAATATGTAAAAAGGTTGGTTGTGGCCGTCGCTAACAATAAACTTTACTTTCTTTCTTTCTTTTAAATTCATTACATCCATTTAAGCACGTGTTCTACCAACCGTTCAGAACAGAATGCTGTTCAATGGATTTTCGAAATTCGTCAAAAATTTCGTCGAGTCCCCGTACAAATTGACCAAGTCACGTGACCGACTTTGTATGAAAAGTTGAAATTTTTTATGGAATTTCCACAAGTCAAAGTAGAACAAATTTGTTGTTCAGGATGGTAAGTAGAGGACATTGTAGAAAGAAATGGTTTTATAGTGACACAGTATATTGGCTCTCCTCAGCCTGATGGTAAGCAAGAGAAGAGCTCACGTTGCAATTACAACGGAAGCGATGTCAGGCATCACCTCCGTTGGCACCGCCATACTGGCCCGCGGGATGTTTCTTCACGCTTGAAGGAATCCATATTGTCATCATCATCGTCATCGTCAGCCCATTTAAGTCCCCACTGCTGGGGCACGGGCCTCCCTCAATCACATGAGGGGTAATTGCCATACTCACCACGCTTGGCAGACGGGTTGGCGAGGGTTTAGATATAAATGCAGAGTTTTCCTTCTCTGGGTGCTGATGATCATGCCAGCAGCTTTACCTTAGTCGCCTTTTACGACTCCTCAGTAAGAGTGAGGGTGGCCTATTCTACTCTGCCGGGACCACTCGGCCATCCATATTGTAGGAAGGTGGAAATACATGCGCCGGCAACGAGTTCCATTTCTCAATGGTACGGCAGAAATAGGAACTGCCAAATTGTTTAGTCCTTGTTAGAATGTTTTCCACTGTGACGAGGTTACAGCATTGTCCGGCGCGTGTAGTTCTGTGACGGAAAAGGGCAGGTAGGATGATAAATGTACACAGATAAATGTACGCAGTTAGATATACACAGATAAATGTAAACAGATAAATGTACACAGATAAATGTACACAGATAAATGTAAACAAATAAATGTACACAGATAAATGTACTAACATAAATGTACACAGATAAATGTGCTCAGATAAATGTACACAGATAAATGTACACAGATAAATGTACAAAGATAAATGTTCACAGATACATGTACTCAGATAAATGAACTCAGATAAATGTACACAGATAAATGTATACAGATGTATGTAAACAGATAAATGTACAACGACAAATGTACACATATAAATGTACACAGTTAAATGTACACAGATAAATGTACACAGATAAATGTACGCAGATAAATGTACACAAATAAATGTACACAGTTAAATGTACACAGTTAAATGTACACAGATAAATGTACTCAGATAAATGTACACAGATAAATGTACACAGATAAATGTACACAGATAAATGTACTAAGATAAATGTACACAGATAAATGTACTCAAATAAATGAACACAGATAAATGTACACAGACAAGTGTACACAGATATATGTACACAGATAAATGTACACAGATAAATGTACTCAGATAAATGAACTCAGATAAATGTACGTAGATAAATGTACACAGATAAATGTACACAGATAAATGTACACAGATAAATGTACTAAGATAAATGTACACAGATAAATGTACACAGATAAATGTACACAGATAAATCTACTAAGATAAATGTACAGAGATAAATGTACTAAGATAAATGTACACAGATACATCCTCTATACTCTGATTTATAATTATGCGAACTAAACTGACTGATGCAAATATTAAGTTTCCATACATTTGCAACTATCAAAGGGGTCAAAATTGTTTGGGAAAAAAATTATGAAAATAACGTCACAAGTTAAAGTTAGCAAGGGGGTCAACGAAGTGTGACATTGTGTGACAAAGGATTTTTTTCTTACCTGCGCATCTGTCCCGAAAACACCAACGCCTCTCGATTTTGAGAATTTTCCATCTTCGTAATTCAGGTACTCTGTAAAGATAAAATATTGAAAACAATAAACACAACATGAATAAACAATGAATACAATATGGTTTCCTTCAAACGAAGCGTGAAGAAGCATCTCACGGGCCAGTATGGCGGTGCCAACGGAGGTGATGCCTTAACATCGCGTCCGTTGTAATTGCAACTTGGGCTCTTCTCTTGCTTACCATCATCAGGTTAATATGAAACCAAATACATAGGAAAAAAAAAGCTGTTGGGCTTCAAAGGTACTGTGTGAATATAGTCACATCACCATCTTGGTGCTACACCAGCGCCATCCGCCCTGCGTACCAAGGGCAAACTAGTCGTCTTCTGAACGCCGTGGCGCGTGACCGTGCGAATCAACTGTCTTCTCCAGCATCCCGTCCTAGCGGATGCTATCGCCGCGAATCAGTGCCTGGTGTTTCGGATCATATTCTTTCAAGGCCTATGGATAGTTGTGAACCTTAGCGTGGAGTTACGTTAGTTCGAAATCAGAAACCAAACAGCGGTTCCGCCGGCGCCGGCATTGCTCCAGCTCGGCAGTTAGGAGAAAGAGGTGAGTTACTCTCTATTTTGGCCAACACTACGTAACACACACGGCTTATTAAAACAAGGCTTATTGAAAAAGCGAGTATTTTAATACCAAGTTATGTGCAGTCTCATATAATATTTTAGCTACAATCATGTTTTAATCTTTACAGTAAGAAATCATGGGAAGAAAATTTGACGTTTTTGGCAGTATGAGGAATATAACTTGACCACACGCCAATGCTTAAAAAAATAACACAACACAATAACACACTTTTTTTAAATTTTCTCATAGAGTTCGCGCCAATAAAGAATTGGCGCCACTTCTGTTGCAACAACATTCAAATTTGATCTTTGTTGATATAAGCACAAGGAATCTCATATATCGAATTTGATTTTCTTCTTGCTAATTCATCACAAAAAAGTCCTCCATTGTTCTGTCTGATCAGACGGAAAAATGGAGGATTTTTTGCATGTCTGATCAGACAGAATAATGGAGGATTTTTTTGTGATGAAAAAGCAAGAAGAAAATCAAATTCGATATAAGTCGACTTGTACCACTTTTCACAGGACGCACAGAATTATTACAAGAGTCATAGAGTAACTTATATATACTGAGATAGAGGCATCAGTCGGCTAGCCAGTGCTAGCGCCATCTAGAGGAAAACGACCAATACTCAACGGCTATTTAGTACGGCCACTTTCGAGTATCAGTCAGGGAGACGATTAAATAAAATATTAGAAGTAATTTTATTCGCTATATTATAAATTCCCAATATCTTCTGGATCCCTGGTATATTACCCAGGCGGCTTGAGGTCATTGTTTCGGAGACACGCTTTACTAACGCGATGTAAAACTGAATAGATAGATAGATAATATGTTTATTTGCATCAAAGGACAACCATGCATACATTTTAAAATGATAAGAAAAGAAAAAAAACAATGAATAGTGACATCTACCGAAACAACGCCGAACCATCTGCTTGATTGCTTTTTGAAAACCGTTGAACTAATTTTTCCCATATTAAGGTAAAAAGTACTAAGTGAGACCCTGACAATTTTTTTAAATTGTATTCTGTGGCGGAAATAGATACTGTAAAACTAACCTGTAGCATAAAGTTTGTCGACTAAGATATAGCCTTCATTGACGCCCATCAGTGTAGCCGGGAACATGATTGAGTGAAACGGAACGTTATCTTTCGCCATGAACTGGTACAGCTTCACCTAGTGAGGAAATAATAAATATTTCACAACATCACATACATTGATCTGACTCCGAGATGGGTAGCTCAAGCACCTGTGTTACGGATATCAGAATCAACAGTGGGATTACAAATATATACATATACTACTTTTCTTTTGTAAATACATACTTATAATACATAGGAAACTCCCAGACCAATACAAACAGACATGTTCATGCACACAAATGTTTGTACTGTGCAGGGATCGAACCCGCAACCCTTGGACCAAAGGCAGCGTTCACTACCACTGTTCCAAACGGGTCGTCAAAATAGCTTACATAACCTTTGTAGTCTAAGGGATAGTGGAGGGAACACGAGGTGAAAGCGAGTATTCTAAAAGTTAGTTCCAAACTGAACCAATAGATGGCGCTAGGTGTCGAATGCACCGCGCTAGTACACGCGTAGTTTATAGCTTTAAAAAGAAATTAACAATAAAACACATAAAAAATATTGAATATATCCACCAAAAAAAAACAAAATAAAAATAAATTTGTTTTTTGCTTGGAAACCACGTGACCATAAACGTTTTTGATTGGCTTTCTTTACTGTGACATCAGCCTTTTATAAGCAAAACAAGTGACAGACTCGACGCCATTGTGTTCTATCTATGCGGGACGCTAAAAGTATCAGCCTATAAACTGTCCCACTGCAGGGCAAAGGCCTCCATCATAGAAATCAAGTCATCGCTACTATAATGGGATTAGGCTTAATCACCACGCTTGCCAAATTCAGCTTGGTGATCACAAACCCGAGCTATGTATGAATAATTCGAAACATACTTTTCGCTCGACCCGGGAATCGAACCCAGGACCCCGAAATCACGACCCGGTACTTAAACCACTAGACTAACAGGGCGTTGCGGGACGCTAATCATCTATCAAATTTATCGTGTGCTATCGAATTTCCTACTTGTTTACAAAAGGTTGACGTCACTCGAATGATTCGACGCCATATTGCTGGATGAAGCGTTTTTGACAGATTAAATAATCCTTTATTACTGATATTTTATAATGATTTTCTTAACGAAATATTCATAATAAATGAAAATAAATATTATTATTAGGGTTCCTATCCTTACTAATCCTTACTAATCCTTACTAATATTATAAATGCGAAAGTAACTCTGTCTGTCTGTCTGTCTGTCTGTCTGTCTGTCTGTTTACTCTTCACGCAAAAAACTACTCAACGGATTTAAATGAAATTTGGTATACAGATAATCTAGACCCTGAGAAAGAACATAGGCTACTTTTTATTGCGAAAAGGGGGTTGTAAGGGGTCGAAAGGGGGGTAAAAAGTTACTTTTCCACGCGGACGAAGTCGCGGGCGGCCGCTAGTACACCAATAAATAATCTTAGAAGGTTTTTCAAAACAAATCAAATAGCCTACTTATATCTACCCTCAGATTTTACTCGAAATACTTACATCATACTCCTTGTCCGGTTTCCACCACGTCTCGAACTGTTTGGTCGCGTTTTGTGTTATACTCATGTATCCTATCGGCGCGTCGAACCATACGTAAAACACCTGAAAACAACAAAAAAATATGTGTAAAAAAATCAAAGACATTTTTGTTCTGCAACGATGTCTATGTGAGGGAAAATATAGAGAGGAAATCTGCAGCAACTTGTGACTCCACTGGTGTACCATGGAGATCCCATGGGACGGCGCGAAAAGCGAGGAAGCTATATCTGACCAGATGGCGCAATTGGTAGTGACCCTGCCTCTTAGCGCCAAAGGTCGTGGGTTCGATCCCCACCCTGGACAAACATTCGTGCGATGAACACTTGTGCTTGTTCGGTGTCTGTGAGTAATATATGTATTTAAGTATATATTTGTGTTCCTCTATTGTCTGATATCTGTAACACAAGTGCTTAAGCTACTTAGTACGGAATCAGGTCAACGTATGAGATGTTGTGAGAATTATTATTATTATTATTATTATCTCATTATATAGACAACCCGTTTGGAACAGTGGTAGTGGACGCTGCCTCTGGTGCAAGGGTTGCGGGTTCGATCCCCGCACAGTATCAAACATTTGTGTGCATGAACATATCTGTTTGTATTGGTCTGGGTGTTATCTATGTATTATAAGATATGTATTTACAAAAGAAAAGTATTATATGTATATACGTGTAATCCCACTGTTGATTCTGATATCCGTAACACAGGTGCTTGAGCTACCTATCTCGGAGTCAGATCAATGTATGTGATGTGGTGAAATATTATTTATATTTATTATTCTACTCTGCCGGGGACCACGCGACCACCCTCACTCTTACCGAGGTGTCGTAAAAGGCGACTAAGGTAAAGCTGCTGGCATAATCATCAGCACCTAGAGAAGGAAAACTCTGCATTCATATCAAAACCCTCGCCAACCCGTCTGCCAAGCGTGGTGAGTATGGCAATTACCCCTCATGTGATTGAGGGAGGCCCGTGCCCCAGCAGTGGGGACTTAAATGGGCTGATGATGATGATGATGATGACTTTAAGTTACTTAGTGTCACTGTCCTTATTTTGTCTTGTAAATTTATAATCAGAGATTTTATTTTTTAAATCAACGTGAGCAATAGCCTTATTAATTTGTAATGCCGAGTGATGATGTCACAGTAGGATTTTTACATTTTATATTTTTCCCAATAAATATCTGTTTAAAAATGTTGAAAATATTTTTGTTAAATTTCTATGAGTCTAATCTACTGGGGACTTAAATGGGCTGATGATGATGATGATGATGATTTATTTATTATATATAAGTTACTCTACGGAACGTACCTTGTTTTTATATTTCTCTATCGGCACCGGTATGCCCCATTTCAGGTCCCTGGTGACCGCTCTAGAGCGGAAAGGTTCCCGCAGCCATGCACGGCAGACCGCCCGCGCGGGGGGGGACCAGGTGGGGGAGGCTGTGGCTATCCAACTTCTAATAGAGGGTTCCAGCTGGCAGAAAAAAAAACACTTCAAAAATTACAAAAAGTTTCGATACATTTGCGAAAGATTACAAAGGCCGGGCAACACTGATTTCGCGGATGTTCATAGGCGACGTTGATTACTTTCAATCGGGTGACTCGCTTGCTCGTTTGTCCGCTTAAAAAATAAATAAACTTTTGGTAGGTGAAGACAGGGGGCTAGGTAAATGTTTTGACAAATTCGATGTAGCTGCTATACTTTAGAAGTTACGGCCTATTAGGGGGGGGATGTGGGAGGAGTGATAGATAGATAGATATACCTTTATGTTTTTATTAATTATGCTTTTTTATTATTATTAATTTTGACATTTATATATTACAATAATCTTAATGTAGGTGTAGGTGGTTTGTAAGTGTGTTTTGTTCTTTTATTTAATTTTAGTTATAGCTTTTAAATTACCTGACATTGTATTTTCTATTGTATTTTGACTGTTATTATTTAATTAACTATTATTATTCGGCTATTTTTTTTTTGCATTTATTTTATAATTTACGTTTGACATGTAATTTTCTGTGGAAACTTTGCTGATTTGTGTATTATTTAATTGTGTAAATTATATAACTAAATTGTTTGTTTCCCAAATAAATAAATAAATAAATACTCCATTGCACAAAATACACAACCTAAGTACTATTACATTATATTACATTAAATAGCATTACAGAAATTTTGGGTATAATTTGGGCAGTCTTTTCTACCAGGCAACCTTCGGGTTTAAGAACATTTAATAGTAAAGGAGGGGGTAGGTGGTGCAATATTCAATAGGAAAAACAAAATAAAAAAGATCAACTGTAAATTTTAAAATTTATAACACTAATACATAAATAAAATACAATATTATAAACTAATAAATATATAAGTAAAGGAAATTTTTAGGGTTACCAAACTTGACAATAATAACAAATTCGTTGAAAATGAAAAATTGAAAAAAAATATAACCAATCCGATGAAAATAACAAATTTGCTAAAACTAACTAATCCGTTGAAAACAACCAATAATATGTTAAAAATAACAAGTGTGTTAAAAATAGCAACTCACCTTTTAACTTTCTTTCCTACTTTTTTATAACTATGTTAATAGTTAATTAATTTTAACATGTTAATTTAATGGTTATAACTTTTAACGCCCACCACCAGTCCCGATGATGTTAGGCGAGACAATGCGCAACTGTTCGTCGTACATACCTGTCCTAATTCTATGAACAGCTGTTCGCTCGGTCGGATAGTAGGCGCGTGACCGCACACTTTGCATCGTGGGGAGATTAGTTCAGTTGCATTAATAAGCTTGCCGCATTTGTCGCACTGGTCACCTCTTGCATTATCATATAAACAGCCGGGGTGAGGGCAGGTGCCTTCTACGAATCTGGGAACAATGATAAATAAATAAATAAATAAATATAAATATTTCACAACATCACAGACATTGATCAGACTCCGAGATAGGTAGCACAAGCACCTGTGTTACGAATAATAGAATATTTATTTTAAAGAAGTAAGTGAGTTGAATAGCTCAAGTCGAGGTATAGTACGCGAACATAGGGCGGATCCAGGTGGAGGGTCATGGGGTGGTGGTGGACCATATTACCCTAGAATCACGATTATTTTCTCGTGCCAAATATATCCGCATAGATTGCATTAGGGACCAGTAGTTTCTTTTGGTGACGAAGGTGGTTCCGACACGTCAAGCGAGTGATGTTATTTTTCAGAAGAATAAGATGAATATTATAAGAATATTTACATATTGTATTCCATATCGAGATAGTTCCAATTCATAGTCAAAGTCAAGTCAAAGTCAAAGTCAAATAATTCTTTATTTGCATAGGCTTGTACACAGCACTTACAAATCGTCATACATTTGAATGACTTAAAACTATTTATAAGTACTTATGTATAATTTACATGTTAATACATATATATGTTGATACATAAAATATACTAAAGAAATAAATAAACATAATGCGATTCTACCACCGGCTCGGAAAGTTGTTTCTGGTCGAGAAGATCCGGCAAGAAACTCGCTTAATCGCCAAACTTTCATACAATGTTGTGTCATCATCAATCCAAGCCATACAGTTTAATTGTTACACAAAATAAAATGAAGGAAATAATAATAAAATAAATATTATGAGGTAAACCGACCATAGATAAATTGTTGATTAAAATTAAAAATCAAACGAATAAAAAGTCGATTAGATTTCTCAATGACGTATTCTCGATTCCTAAAAATATCGGTTAGGTTCAAAAGGAGCGTCTCACTTTTAATGTCAAAATAGAACTGTCCTATTCACCTTTAGATACTGAATTGACTATAGTAGGGTCTCGTTTTGGCCCATTGGATACGGAATCCTAAAAAATATGTGTCCTTCCGGGACATCCTTTCGGGACTTAATTTAGCACAGTAAGATGAAGTGTCAAAACAATTATTTTCTTTTTTTGGAATACGGTGTCAAGGCCCGAACATAGACTATTTTTAATACCAACTTTGAACCCCCGTTTTACCCCCCTTAGGGGCTGAATTTACTAATATCCTTTCTTAGTGCTCCTCTATGCAATATAAGGAACCCCTGTGCAAAATTTAAAGTTTCTAACCATTAACACCTTATTACAAATCGCGGTCAAAAAGTTATTACCGTACTAAATCTAATTTCATCCCGTTCCAACACGCAATGTTAAAAGGACGAATTTTGTTCCGGGTCTATTCTTAGTCCGCGATTTGTAATAAGGGGGTTTATAGTATAGGCCCTGGGTTGATAAATAAGTTAATCAGTCAACTTTCGCTAATAATATTTAGACAACTTACCTATCTGCTAAGAATCTGTTACAGTTTTCACACAACAGCTGGTCCACGGAGTAAGTACTGACGAAGCCATTCTCCATCATTTTCAGGAACAGTTTCTGAGTAATCCTGGCAAAGAAACAAAATTGTATTAGACATAAATATTGTTCAGTCAAGGTATGACTCGAAGGGGGTTATGGAGAGGGGGAGAGAGTGGCAGAGAGATGGAGAGGGGGAGAGAGAGAAAGAAGGGGGAAGGATAGAGAGAGAAGGGGGAAGGAGAGAGAGAGAAGGGGGAAGGAAAGAGAGAGAAGGGGGAAGGAGATAGAAAGAAGGGGGAAGAGGATAGAGAGAAGGGGAAGGAGAGAGAGAGATGGGGGAACGAGAGAGAAAGAAGGGGGAAGGAGAGAGAGAGAAGGGGGAAGGAGAGAAAGAAGGGGGAAAGAGAGAGTAGAGGGAAGGAGAAAGAGAGAGAAGGGGAAGGAGAGAGAGAGAGAAGGGGGAAGGAGAGAGAGAGAAGGGGGAAGGAGAGGGAGAGAAGGGGGAAGGAGAGAGAGAAGGCGGAAGGATTTAGAAGAAAGGGGGAAGAAGATAGCGGGAAGGGGGAAGGAGATAGAGAGAAGGGGGAAGGAGAGAGAGACAAAGCTCTAGCTTGTATTTATATACTAGTTTTTGTTTCATTGGAAAATACCGAGTAGCCTTTAAGATCAGTGCCGCTGCCACCATTTTTCGTTGATTGTATATTTTATTTTTTATGTGATCGGTGGTAGATGAGCAGACGGATCACATGGTAAGCGATTGCCGCCACCCATGGACACTCGCGACACCAGTGGAGTCACAAGTGCGCCGCCAACCTTTAAACCTCCCTTTCCCCCGGATTCCGGTAACCTCACTCACGCAGCGAAATACAGCACAATACTGCTTCACGCCGATTTTCAACAACTGTTTAAAATAGATGCGGTTTAGTAGCTAAAAATTAAAATCGATTGACGTCGCTAGTGTGCCCTACCCGTCGTCTTAAGTGATAGGTGACAGACGAGCAGACGGATCACCTGATGGTAAGCGATTGCCGCCACCCATGGACACCCGCGACACCAGTCGAGTCACAAGTGCGCCGCCAACCTTTAATCTCTCCTTTTCCCCGGATTGCGCTTCCGGTACCCTCACTCATTCAGCGAAACACAGCACAGTGCTGCTTTACGCCGGTTTTCTGTGACACCGTGGTATCACTAACAAACCAACTTGGCCGTGTGGTCCCCGGCAGAGTAGAATAGGCCCCCCTCACTCTTACCGAGGTGTCGTAAAAGGCGACTAAGGTAAAGCTGCTGGCATGATCATCAGCACCCAGAGAATGAAAAATCTACATTTATATCGTCGAACGATTATAACTACTACGTTAGTAATAATATTTGTAGTGAATTGGCCTCAGTGTAGGTATGCCAGGTATGTAGAGCAAAATCAATAGTTTAGATGAAATGATTCTCTGCTAAAGTGTCACCTTTCCTATCCTATCCCACTCTTCAGAGCACCCCCTTACCAATACAGGATAGTCTCAGCATCCTTGGCATCGATGTTCGTAGCAACCTAAATCAACGGGACTATATCGAGAGCCTCACTCTTACCGAGGTGTCGTAAAAGGCGACTAAGGTAAAGCTGCTGGCAAGATCATCAGCACCCAGAGAAGGAAAACTCTGTATTTATATCAAAACCCTCGCCAACCCGTCTGCCAAGCGTGGTGATTATGGCAATACCCCTCATGTGATTGAGGGAGGCCCGTGCCCCAGCAGTAGGGAATTAAATGGCCTGATGATGATGATATCGAGAGCGTAATAAGAACTGCTTCCCGTAAACTCGGGATTCCATCTCTGGGATGGTTCTGCTAAGTACTTGCTGGAGGCTCTCGATAGGTTGCAGCGACGTGCTATCTGTATTGTTGGAGATTATGAGGTGACTAAGTCCCTAGAACCTCTTCAGCTACGTAGAGACATTGCCAGTCTAAGTGTTCTCTACCGCCTCTATAATGGGGAATGCTGTGATGAGTTATTTCAACTTATCCCATCCTCCCCTTTCCACTTCCGAACAACACGTGCTGGACAACGTTGCCATCCGCATACCATCCAGACAATGGCGGCGCGCACCAAGAGGTTTGCCTCCTCGTTCTTGCCTCGAGCCATCAAGACATGGAATGCCCTCCCAGCTCATTTGTTTCCTCCTTCATACAATTCGGGGTCTTTCAGGCGAGGCGTGAAGCGGCATCTCAGCAGGCCATTAGGGTGAGGATGGCAGACACAATGGGTACTATGTTAGTTCTTTTGTGCCTGTCAACCTCATATTTAGATTTTTTTTATATGAGAGGTGGCAGACGAGCAGACGGATCACCTGATGGTAAGCAATTCCGCCGCCCATGGACACCCGCAACACCAGTGGAGTCACAAGTGCGCTGCCAACCTTTTACCCTTCCCCCCCATCGGGCCTCCGGTAACCTCTCTCACACGGCGAAACACAGCGCAGGCGCTGCATCACGCCGGTCTTCTGTGAGGCAGTGGTATCACTCCGGTCGAGCCGGCCCATTCATGCCTAAGCGTGGCTCTCCCACATTTAAATAGAGATTTCACGTCCGCTTACTATCAGGCGGAGTGAGCTCATCCTGATTGGCCTTTCTATATATAAAAAAAGATCTTTGATGGAAGTGATGCCATGGTGAAGGCCGAAGGATAGCTGGTGGCTTCCCATTCATGCCGAAGCGTGGCTCTACCACGCATTAAAGTTATTCCTTGTGTTAATCCCAGTACTTAGGGAGTGTTCAAGTATTACGTAACGCCATTTTTGAAGATTTTTTGACCCTCCCTCCCCTCCTGTAACGCACCGTAACGTTTTTCTGTACCCCCCTTCCCCTCTCTAAACGTCACGTAACACTCATGTGATCAGAACCAATTAAAAATGAAGACCAGACTAATACAATCGAGGGATTCCCCGTAAAAAGTAAACGAAAAGGGTTGCCAGTTTGTGAGTTTTAATTCCCTAATTTTTTTATTAAAAGAAAGAAACAATGTTACGTTATATGTGTAGTGAGAAAGACCCCCTCCCGCCCCTGTAACGCATCGTAACGTTTTACGAGACCCCCCCCTCCCCACAAATTACGTTACGTAATACTTGAACGCTCCCTTATTTTAAACCACGTTTTGTTACAAGAGGGTTACTCACTCAGTCTGTTGCTTGGTGCTGGTCCGGCCGAAGTAGTCGAAGCCGATGTTGAACCAACGGTAGACGGAGTTGTGGATCTCGAAGTATTTGTCGCAGATCTGCTGGGGCGTCAGGCCCTCTTCTAATGCCTACGATGAAATAACATAGTATTTAGTCATTATCATATCATATGATCCTCTTCTAACTAATGTCCTTTACCTGAAGGTTGTCTGGTAGAGATCGCTCCCAGCGATAAGACCGCCTAAATTGTACATTGTATCTCTGTATACCTAGCTTTTAAGTTTTGTATGTTGTGCAATAAAGAGTATCTATCTATCTATGATCATGAATGAAGGTGTAAAAAAACCATTGTAAAAAAGTTGGCGATTAAAAAGAGTAACTGGCGAGTTTCTTGCCGGATCTTCTCGACCAGAAACAACTTTCCGAGCCGGTGGTAGAATCGCATTATGTTTATTTTTTTTTTAGTACATTTTATATATCAATATAATATATGTATTAACATGTAAATTATTACATAAGTACTTATAAATAGTTTTAAATCATTCAAATGTATGACGATTTGTAAGTGCTGTGTACAAGCCTATGCAAATAAACGAATTATTTGATTTGATTTGATTTGTTTTGGAGCCGTAGCCCTAATCCGGTGAAAAGTGGGGCTTAAAGGTTAGCAGCGCACTTATGACTCCACTGGTATCGCGGGTGTCCATGGGCGGCGGCAACCGCATACCATTAGGTGATCCGCCTGCTCGTCTGCCACCTGTCACATAAAAAAAATTAAAATTAGAAAGAATAATGGGATTACCTTAGTTTCCGTCGCTGTCCCATATTCATCAGTTCCAGAGACATACAACGTGTTGTAATCACATAATCTACAATATCTGTAACATAAGAAAGATAAAATAAATATATTTTTATGTAATAATACTTCCTTCTATAGCCCAATAACCCGGATGTGTCGGTCCTACAACGAATTGAATCGCAGTGGCAAAGACATAGATGTTTTTAATAATAGATTTTCTTCTTTTAAGAGGGAATTCTCAAAAATTCTGGGAGCCGAGTCACCCTCAGCCCCCCAGAGTGAATCATAAGAATGAAAAATAATTTATTACTGTTTTTTTTTTGTAGATGCTTCATCATATTTGTATTTTTTTTTTAAATTCCACAATTTTCATTTACGTCTTATTATTTAAACATGTTGTGTACATAATACACTTAAAAAATTCACCGTAGGGCTCAGGTGGGAATCGAACCCACAACCTTCCACAGTCCTACAGTAGTAGTACAGTAGTCAGTATACCTACAATATTGATGAGACTATCGTCGGCTCATGACGATTCAAGCACTTACAAAATTCGTCGTCTTAGCAAGGGGTTCGGATAGCATAAATGGTTAGTGCAGCCACCCGGACTGTGGAAGGTTGTGGGTCCGATTCCCACCTGAGCCCTACGGTGAATTTTTTAAGTGTATTATTTACTTAAGAATAAATTGCAAAGAATTGCTATACCAAACACAATAATGTTGTGTACACCATTCGTAAGTTACCGTCTAGATAACACTGTATTAAATTATGAACATTTTGCATGTATGACAGTAATCAGTTAGTGTACCTATAATAAATAAATAAATATTAAATAATCTATTTTCTGCCGTGTGGTCCCGGGCAGAGTAGAATAGGCCACCCTCACTCTTACCGAGGTGTCGTAAAAGGCGACTAAGGTAAAGCTGCTGGCATGATCATCAGCACCCAGAGAAGGAAAACTCTGCATTTATATTAAAACCCTCGCCCAACCCGTCTGCCAAGCGTGGTGAGTATGGCAATTACCCCTCATGTGATTGAGGGAGGCCCGTGCCCTAGCAGTGGGGACTTAAATGGGCTGACGATGAATCTTTTTTAATATTTTACAATGTAAATATCCTACAAATTTGAGCTCACCTAGCGAATATGTCGGCGGAGAGCACGCAGCCGATGATGTTGCCGAGGTGCGGCACGTTGTTGACGTACGGCAGAGCCGACGTGATCAGCACGTTCCTGCGCCCTTTCACTGGGAGACTGCAACAAGTCCGTCGGTTACTGAGACTAGTAATGAACATTACGACAGTGTAAATAAGCATATTTGTGAGTATATTGTGGCCGTGTGGTCCCGGCAGTCCCGATATCTAGGATCGGTACCTGATTTCCTCTTTCTTTTCAATAATTTTGATTGTTTTTTTTTTTGTTTTTATATGAGAGGTGGCAGACGAGCAGACGGATCACCTGATGGTAAGCAATTCCGCCGCCCATGGACACCCGCAACACCAGTGGAGTCACAAGTGCGCTGCCACTGGGAGACTGCAACAAGTCCGTCGGTCACTGAGATTAGTAATGGACATTACGACAATGTAAATAAGCATATTTGTGAGTATATTGTGGCCGTGTGGTCCCGGTAGTCCCGATATCTAGGATCGGTACCTACTTACGGTATTTGACTATTTTTTTTTCATTTGTGTAATCAAAAGACCTCTCAATGATAGAAACATCGTTGAATGAATTACTTGATTCTCATTTAAACTACCTGAGATATCACAACTTTAAAATCACATTATTTTGGGCAAACCCAAAACGCTCTATACAAATGGCTACAGAGATGTGACGTCACACGACTGTATTTTGCATGCATTTCATTTGAATTTTGTATGGTAGCTATATCAAATGTTTCGTTTATGTCAATGGTTCCATTATAATAGTTGGCGTAAATTATATGAGTTATTCAATGGTATAATTATTATTTTTAAAAAATTTCATACTTTTAAAATGGACTTGCCCATGAATCTTTGAATGACCATAAAACCGGCTAGACGTTATATTTTTAATTGAGAATTTTTGCTATTCACACATATTTACCTATATTTTGATAAAATATTTATATTTTGTAAAATATCGAGCTTAGTCAAATACCCTATTTTGATTTTTTTTTTTTATATATGAGTGGTGGCAGACGAGCAGACGGATCACCTGATGGTAAGCAATTCCGCCGCCCATGGACACCCGCAACACCAGTGGAGTCACAAGTGCGCTGCCAACCTTTTCTCCTTCCCCCCCATTGGGCCTCCAGTAACCTCACTCACACGGCGAAATACAGCGCAAGCGCTGCTTCACGCCGGTCTTCTGTGAGGCAGTGGTATCACTCCGGTCGAGCCGGCCCATTCATACCTAAGCGTGGCTCTCCCACATTTAGATTGATTCACATTTCTCCAAATAAAAGTAATAATAACTACTTTTCCATTATTATAGTATTCGATTCACGTTTATTTAAAGTACCTACATATCGATTATTCACTTTATTCGAAGTTTTTAGCAGGTCACCTCTCTATGAAGCTATAATTTAGAAACGTCAAATGTGGCTGATTAGCTTGGCTCGACTGTAGTATGGAATTAGGTCAAAGAAACAAAATATATGTATGTTACTATATGTAAATATATGTATCTACATTAAGGCGGTCTGATTGCCTGTGCGATTTTATAATCAAATTGAAGCTACTTACAATTCAAGGTAGGTACAAGGGGGATCAAGTTGCTCGCGTCCGTAGGATTTAGCCCTCGATGTCTTACACGTATCCCCTGGGTGGCGCTAAAGGAGCAACACGCCTATGGTGGGAGGCCTCACGGCCGTGGCTACAATGACCACCCACCGGCCTAAGTTGTACCGCCAAGCGGCTTGCCGTGTTCCGGTGCATTGGCCGGTGTAGCTAACGAGAGAGGCGGGTCGGAACAGTCGCGTATGGTACCAGAGGACCGGTCTGATGCTTGCTGAGGGAGCCGCATCGGGTGCCTAGTCGCGGAGGGTAGCGGGATCCGAGGCACGGTGCACCGCTGGCCGACCGCAGATAGTTGGGGGCCCAAGTAGCGAGCTAGCCACTCATGAAAGGCTGCCCCGCCATCTTGCGAAAAATCCCAGGAAGCGCCATGGTGCCGGTTGGCGACCGGACGAAAGGGCCCCATGGACTTCTCTGGGGGGGCTCGGGCGTCTCCGCAGTCTCCAGCCTAGATCCCCATTGGTGTAGTTCTCAGCGGGCGACTTAATGGTCAATGGTACTACCTACGCCTCGTTCCACTGCCGTCTCCCTCCACCTACACTCGCGACATAATGAAAAGTAAAAACAAGAGAAGCGTTGCACAGCGGCAGCACTCCCTTTCGCTGAAAGTGCACCTCACTAACATCCGAGGCCTGCACTCAAATCTCGCTCCAGTCCACTACCATCTTGAGACTGACAAGCCAGCACTCTTGTTTCTTACGGAGACGCAGATAGGGTGTCCGCCCGACGTAGCGTACTTAGATTATCCCGGCTACAACCTAGAGCATAGATTTATGGTTAAGGCTGGTGTGTGCGTCTACGTTCGGGATGACATCTGCTGTCTGCGTCTCCGTAATCTTGAAGACCCCCGCTTTTCCGTGATTTGGTTACTGGTGGATACTGGCATCGAGAAAATTCTTTATGCCGGTGTTTACCGGTCACATGGCGGAGACGTGGAGACAACCAGGCTCACTGAGTACTTGGGTGAGGCGGCGGACGCCGCTCAACAGAAATACCCGACGGCCCAACTCGTTCTTCTGGGAGACTTTAATGATGTCCACCAGGAATGGCTGTTCCCCCATGAACGCACCGATCATGCTGGGAGAGAGACACGAAAGCTTGCGTTAGCGTTGAATCTCACCCAGCTGGTTCAAAAGGCGACTCGGGTTCCTGACGTTGACGGCCACACCGCTAATTGCTTGGACCTTCTGCTGACTACTGATCCAGACAGTTATTCAGTGTCGGTTTTACCGCCTCTTGGCAGTTCCGACCACTGTTTGGTGAAATCTGTATCTGCCTATTTCCCGCCCGATCGCTGTCCTAGTGGCACCCGGCGGGTATGGCGATACAAGTCAGCGGATTGGGATGAGATGCGATCGTTCTTTGCATCTTACCCTTGGTGGCCGATATGCTTTTCTTCTGGAGACCCTTCAGCTTGTGCGGAAGCCGTGACGCAAGTGTTGCGTCAGGGAATGGAATATTTTATTCCGTTCCGTGACGTAGCCGGATCTGGCAAAGCTCAACCCTGGTTCAACCCATTGTGCAGTAAGGCCGAAACGGCGAAGCACAAAGCTTACCTAGCCTGGGTTGATGCTCGTAACCGCAAAGCAAAGGATGTCTCCGAAAAGAAAAAAGCATTCAACAAGGCTGCTAAGTCCAGTAAGAAAGCAATACGGAAGGCTAGATTTGACCACATAAGACGAATTGGACCAAACTTGCTTCGTACCCTGCGGGTAGTAAAGCTTTTTGGTCTCTGGCTAAGGCGGTCGAATCGAACTTCTGCCGTCCCTCACTCCCACCACTGTTGAAACCTGATGGCTCACTTGCACATACCGCCAAAGAGAAAGCTGATTTATTCGCTACTCAATTTGCGGAGGCTTCGCGTCTGGATTCCGCCAGTGTACCACCTCCTAGTCTGCCGGATTGTGGGTGTTCCATGCCCGAAATACACATTCGCCAGACTGAGGTCCTGAAAACCCTGCGGAATCTAGACGTGAATAAAGCAAGTGGGCCAGATGAGATTCCGGCGAAAGTACTCAAAACCTGTGCGCCTGAGCTGGCTCCTGTACTTACGCGCCTCTTTCGCCTTTCCATGTCGTCTGGTATAGTACCAAAGTCATGGAAGCTTGCCAACGTGCAGCCCGTGCCTAAAAAAGGTAGTCGTGCCGACCCTACTAACTACAGGCCAATTTCGGTTACCTCCATACTCTGCAAGACTATGGAGCGTGTACTGAACAATAGGCTTTTGGCATACCTAGAATCGAACGACCTCCTCAGCGACCGACAATATGGCTTTCGCCGGAATCGCTCTACTGGGGATCTTCTAGCGTATGCCACTTACATCTGGGGCCAGGCCATTGAGAATCATGGGGAGGCTCTTGCAGTATCCCTTGATATCTCAAAGGCCTTCGACAGGGTCTGGCATGATAGCTTTATTGGTAAGCTTTCCGCGTATGGACTTCCCGCTGGCTTATGCACTTGGATTTCTGATTTCCTGAGGGGTAGGTCCTTAAGAGTGGTCATTGATGGCTGCTCTTCTGACCAACTGGCGATTAATGCTGGAGTCCCTCTGGGGTCTGTACTTTCTGCAACTCTCTTCTTGCTGCACATAAACAACCTGCTAAAACCCGGCATCTATGGGTATGCGGACGACAGCACAGTTGTAGAGAGTTATAATTCCAGTGCACGTGCCAAGCCGGCGGACATCCAGAGACATAGAGAGGTGATGGTCGAGCGCATGAACGAGACCTTGAAGGCGGTCTCCGACTGGGGAAATGCCAACCGAGTTTCGTTCAATGCAGCTAAGACCCAGGCGTGTCTGTTCTCTGCTAAACGGAGTCAATTCCAACTGACTCCCAATTTCCGGAATGTGTCCGTGCCGATTACTAGCCGTCTTGAGCTTCTTGGCATGTCTCTCACCCCTTCCCTCAACTTTGGCACGTACATCGAGTCCAAAGCTCAACTTGCCACAAAAAAGCTCGGTATTCTGGCTAAAGTGAGGCAGTACTTTACGCCTGGAGCCCAATTCTCGGGCTCGTGACATTTATTTTCATACGACATATATCACTAAAACATAGTTTTTTTGTATGGTTTTCGGGTGATATCCGCCATGTTCTCAAAATGTCACAAACCCGAGAATTGGGCTCCAGGACAGCTGCTTAACTTATATCAAGCGCAAGTCCGAGCCTGCATGGAGTACTGTTCTCATCTTTGGGATGGCTCAGCCAAATACCAGCTTGAGGCGTTAGAGAGTACTGAGAGAAGGGCCAAGAGGCTAATTGGACGACGACGAGCTTGTGGGTAAGAGGCTACAAAGCCTTGAACACCGACGCAAGGTAGCAAGCTTATCGGTCTTCTATCGGATACATTTTGGAGAGTGCGCCACGGAACTGTACAATGCCATTGGAGCATCTCCGTTCTTCCACTACTCCACCAGGCAGACCCTCAATCGACACCGGTACATGGTAGAAATACCAAAAGTCCGCACAAAGAGGTTTGAATCCTGTTTTCTTATTCGTACTGCGAAACAGTGGAATCAGTTGCCTGAAGAGGTGTTCCCTAGTGGCTACAATTTGGGGGTTTTCAAAGCGCGAGTGAATAGGTATCTTCTAGGTAATCGTGCTACATCTTAGACCATATTATCACTTACCATCAGGTGAAATATGGTCAAACGCTTACCTATCTACAGTAAAAAAAAAAAAAAAAAAATCCATAATTCACCGTTTGGTCCCCGGCAGAGTAGAATATGCCACCCTCACTCTTACCGAGGTGTCGTAAAAGGCGACTAAGGTAAAGCTGCTGGCATGATCATCAGCACCCAGAGAAGGAAAACTCTGCATTTATATCAAAACCCTCGCCAACCCGTCTGCCAAGCGTGGTGAGTATGGCAATTACCCCTCATGTGAATGAGGGAGGCCCGTGCCCCAGCAGTGGGGACTTAAATGGGCTGATGATGATGATGATGACTTTAAGTTACTTACTGTCACTGTCCTTATTTTGTCTTGTAAAATGATAATCAGAGATTTTATTTTTTAAATCAACGTGAGCAATAGCGTTATAAATTTGTAATGCCAAGTGATGATGTCACAGGAGGATTTTTACATTTTATATTTTTCCCAATAAATATCTGTTAAAAATTTTGAAAATATTTTTGTTAAATTTCTATGAGTCTAATCTAGAAATTTAATAGACTTTGCCATTTAGGAATAATGTCTATTGAGTGAATAAATCAATTTTACCATGCAATTTTAACTTTCGTCCAATCTTTGTCCAACGATAAATCTATGGTATAGCGTTGTTATATGCAGAGTAAAATAAAAATCTGTTCTACCAACTACTCATCCAACAGTCAACGCCTAATTCTAATGGGAAATCGTTAGACCGCCAAATTTGACAGAATCAGTAAAATCATAGGTATTTCAAAATGGCGTTCATTGTCACAGCTGTCTTTTGACATTAGCTGTATCACCCTACTTAACAAAAATATCCCGGTAGTATATCACGAATCACAAAACAATACATATTGTTTTTTGCCGGTTTATAATCTCATTCGTTCATTCATTCGTTAAACAAGGTATAGCTACACCGTGGTCGGATTTTAGTTTTTCAACCTTCTATACTCGAAACTAGAATTCATGACCAAAAAAGCTACTACAATGTTGCCACTGCAATAAAATGATCGTACAATAGTATATACCTATTTTCTGAAAACATACGCTGACGTAATTTATTTATTGGTAATTTTAATTCTATAATTTAAAGAAGTAATTTTATTTTCTTATTTTTACATAAATACAAGACGCTTTAATAAAAACTTAATCATCCGTAATGTTTGGTAGAAAGACTGGTATTGAGCTTGTGTCATTTCAGGTGTTAATAATATTTGGTACAACATTTGAACTTACATCTTGTTGTTTCGTGCAGTGAGGTGCCGCAAAGGGATATTAATAGTAGAATCTTTTTTAACACTGCTATTGTGTGTTGAGTGAGTTGACACGTGAATAACTTGCTAGGACCTAAGAGAGTCTTAAAACCTGCGATTTTGTTAAGAGTAGCCTCGGCAGAATCCATAGATCGATAAAACGCTAATCACCCCCGTTTTATTGAGTGACTGAGACTTTGACTGACTTCGTCTCCTAACTATCCACTATGTCAAAATATCACTTGACCATTTTCCTTACCAGTTATTTCACTTATTAACGCCTAAAATCTAAAACATGTGAAAAACTGGACGAATTAATTACTGGAGTGGTGGAAACCTAATCATGAATTGTGCCAGCTTATACTAAGAAAAGAAGTATATAACAAAAAGGTTAGCAAAACCTGAAAACTTGATTTGACAATTACATTACGTCGACCTAATTCTAATAGGACGTATCTTATTTTTTAACATTGGGCTTCTGGAGCTTAATTCTCGCGATTTTCGATGTGAAAAAATATGGCGAATGTCAATATTATAATAATATAATAATAATTCTCACAACATCTCATACGTTGACCTGATTCCGTACTAAGTAGCTTAAGCACTTGTGTTACAGATATCAGACAACAGAGGAACACAAATATATACTTAAATACATATATTACACCCAGACACCGAACAAACACAAGTGTTCATCGCACGAATGTTTGTCCAGGGTGGGGATCGAACCCACGACCTTTGGCGTAAGAGGCAGGGTCACTACCAATTGCGCCATCCGGTCAGTCTGTATTTGAAAAGTTTGTTCTGTATGTTTTCAATATTTGAAAAGAGTAACTACTGAGTTTCTCGCTGGTGTCTTCTCAGTAGAAATCGACATTCCGAACCAGCGGTAGATATTATGTACCTATTTTGACATTCATAAGTGTTCTGTATGGACCTAAATTGAATAAAGAATTTTTTATCTTTACTTTACCTTTTTTACATGAAATCCTTACAAAAAAACTGTGTTTTAGCGATACAAATTAGTATGATGATAAATGTCACGAGGCCGAGAATTGGGCTCCAACAGCCCAATGTTAAAAAATGAGATACGTCCTATTAGAATTAGGTCGAAGATAAGTGACATTGAAAGATTTGACAGTGACGTATCTGTCGTAGTTTTTAGGGTTCCGTACCTCAAAAGGAAAAAACGGAACCCTTATAGGATCACTTTGTTGTCCGTCCGTCCGTCTGTCAAGACCCTTTTTCTCAGGAACGCGTGGAGGTATGAAGCTGAAATTTATATCAATTACTCAGGTCTACTGTCCGTTGAAGCTGTGAAAAAATCAAACTTTTAAGCCAAGCCAATCAAAAGATACAGCTGATTATATCGATATTTTCATCAAATTTTCGACACTCGCAAAGGAATCAAAACCTACAGGGTACTTCCCGTAAACTCAGAATCTTGAAATTTGGCATGAAGCATTGTCATATAATGCAAATATAGGAAAAATTGCGAAAATCATATTTTTTTAGTTTTATAATATAATAAAAATATTTTAATAAAATGAAATTTACTACCTTATTTCTCACAAACGAATAAAGATATCAAATTGAAATTTATACCAAATACCTAGGTCTACTGTCCCTTTAAGCTGTGAAAAAATCAAACTTCTAAGTTAACGCGATCAAAAGATACCGGCGGAACCATCGGTGCGCGAGTCAGACTCGCACTTGGGGAGCGTTCAAGTATTACGTAACGCAATTTTTGATGATTTTTGACCCCCCCCCCCCCCCCCCCTCCCCTCCTGTAACGCACCGTAACGCGTACCCCCCCCCCCCTTCCCCCTTCCCCCTCTAAACGTCACGTAACACTCAAGTGATCAGAACAAATTAAAAATGAAGACCAGACTATTACAATCGAGGGATTCCCCGTAAAACGTAAAGGAAAAGGGTTGCCAATTTAGGAGTCTTGATTCCCTATTTTTTTTTATTCAAAGAAAGAAACAATGTTACGTAGTACGTGTAGTGAGAAAGACCCCCTCCCGTCCCTGTAACGCACCGTAACGTTTTACAAAACCCGCCCCCTCCCCCAAATTACGTTACGTAATACTTGAACGCTCCCTTGGCCGGTTTTTTTTTTGGTCTTGAATACCAGTTTCGGGTATAGAAACTTACACAATCTTTTCTTCTTTCAGCGGCGGCTGCAGATTCTTCAGGCCGTTCAGCCAACCGTCTCGAGCTGCCTCGACCTCCTCCGCCGTGGGCCCCAGCACCACTTCCTCTGGGGACCTGATGACAGTAAAGATATGGTCTTTACCTATGAAATTGTCGTTTTGTATGAGGATTTTCTTAAAACGATTTTTTAATCTTTTTTTATGGGATGGACAGATTGATAGATATACTTTAATGCACAAAATACACAACTTAAGTACAAGACATTACAGAAATTTTGTGTACAATTACTATAATTGTTATATAAATAACAATTAAGTTCACGGAATAACAATTAAGTTCAGGGAGGCACGGGCCTCCCTCAATCATATGAGGGGTAATTGCCATACTCACCACGCTTGGCAGACGGGTTGGCGAGGGTTTTGATATTAATGCAGAGTTTTCCTTCTTTGGGTGCTGATGATCATGCCAGCAGCTTTACCTTACTCGCCTTTTACGACACCTCGGTAAGAGTGAGGGTGGCCTATTCTACTCTGCCGGGACCACACGGCTGCGTTACTTTTAGTTACTCAGCGCCATCTAACGTCTTTGCGTGGAACTGGCTAGTAGTATTACAAAATTGTCGATAATAACTCTGTAGCCAGTTCCTCGCACAACCGCTAGATGTCGCACAAAATAACACAGCATGGAGCCTGCGTGCCCGCCATATTTTTTCTCTTCACTTTCTCTCTGGAATTACGACGCGACGACTCGAACAAAATAAATCCTCTGTAAATTCTCAACAGATTGTTTTCATTATCATCCCCGACTCCGCCCGAATACAATGATACTTATGTTTAACACTTATTAATTGTAATAGGTGGCAGACGAGCAGACTGACCACCCGATGGTAAGCAATTGCCGCGCCCATGGACATCCACGGCACCAGTGGAGTCTCAAGTGTGCTTCCCTTGGGATGGGCCTCCGGTACCCTCACTCACGCAGCGAAATACAGCACAGTGCTGCTTCACGCCGGTTTTCTGTAAAGTAAGTATAAATGCTCCTACTCCATAATTAACTGCGCTTTAATGGAGAACATTTAGGAACGTGTAGGATAGTTATTCAGAAAAAAAAATGTGACTTCCTCTTTTCCATTATAACGAAATCAATTTATCAAAACCCTGGCAGGTCAAAGGCTGGCAGCGCATTTGTGACTCCATTAGTGTCGCGGGTGTAAATGGGTGGCGGCAATCGCTTACCATCAGGTGATCCGTCTGCTTATCTGCCATTGTACACACAAAAAAAAAAATCTTACCCTGCAGGTGAAACCAGGCTAGCGAGCTGTGGAACACCTAGAGCTGATGACACCGCAAAAGGCCCTTCTGGGGATCCGTTCCATTGTTTAAGCGCTTCCTGTGAAAATAACATAATTTTTGTTATTGACATCGGACAGTTGTTATCTGGTGCTCCTTTAAACAGCAACAAATGCTGAGATTGGGACCTGATTACCTAATTGACCACACACACTCTTAGATCGGCCTGGGAGGATTTCTTGGGGATTCGTAAACAAAAACTCGGAGTTTGGTGAAATTGCGTGCTATCGGTTTGTTCTTCGATTCAGAAGTGTGCACAATCGCCACTAGGTACCGCAGTGATGCTCGGCGGACAGCGCCATCTACCCTACATGGCATACACTAGAATGTATGTGATAAGTAATGGGCAAGCGTTTGAAAGAAAGAAAGAAAGAAAATATTTATTATTATAGACATCACAACACAGAACATATAGCAATTGTAAACAGAACACAATTTGGCACAAACAGAAAACAAAACATAAAACAATTAAAAATAAAACAAAAGGAAAAAAAAACAAAACTATATTCAATCATGTCCAGACAGTGCCAAATGAATATTATGGTGTGTTATGACGTCTAGTATAAATGGCCCTCACTCAGCTTATGTCACAGCCCAGACAAAGGTCATGACGCTGGTTTTCAGTGAGACCAGCTGAATGAGTGCCACGGACGCTTGTCTAGTGTATTTTGTGTACCTAACGTGTATGTGTAATGTGGGTATATATATCTACTAAGAAGAAAATATCAAATAATAATGAGATACATACTATTAAATTATTATAATGAATAAATAGGAGTGTTTCAGCCGCTGTAGGATAGATGGCGCTACCTTAACTTAGAAGTAGGTTCAAACTATTTTCCCTAGATGGCGTGGTTAGACATCTCTGTCCATGGCACACCTTTTCTTGTATATCTGTTACTTATGTTCCCTGTATCCATGTCGTGTCATTTGTGCCTATTGTATCGTATCTATAATACTGTAAACTTGTTCTATGTTCTATCATGTTGCTCTCTGTGCTTTGAATGTTGTGATGGTCAATAAATGTTTCTTCTTTAAGGAGACGGGTAGGGCACATTAGAGAAATTTTTAGCTACTAATCCGGATTTTTTTTTAAATTTCGGGGTTAGAGCCTCTCGGCAAACACTTATACTATTTATTAAATAACCATGCACAAATATTGGGTCCGTTTTTGTACGCGAAAAATTGATTCAAGCCAAAAGTGGCCGCTTTTGGCGGTAATCCAAAATTTGAGTGCAAAAGCAGACCAAACAGTTAACTATAAGTATTAAGTGATGATGCTGATGATGATAGGTGTTTGCCGAGAGGTTGTAACCCCGAAATTGTTTAAAATAGATCCGGTTTAGTAGCTAAAAATTAAAATCGATTGACGTCCCTAGTGTGCTCTACCCGTCACGTTAAAGCGACGGGTACCCCGCACTAGCAACGGCAATTTTAATTGTTAGCTACTAAACCTGGATTTCTTTTAAACAATTTCGGAGCTCCAGTGTTTAAGCAAACATTTATACTATTTATTTAATTCTTATGCACTACGTTACCGCCAAAAACGGCTACTAATGGTTTTAATCCAAATTTCGAGTGTAAAACAGATTAAAAAGTTGAGCATAAGTATTATTTAAATGTGTATTAGTGGCCGTGTGGTTCCCGGCAGAGTAGAATAGGCCACCCTCACTCTTACCGAGGTGTCGTAAAAGGCGACTAAGGTAAAGCTGCTGGCATGATCATCAGCACCCAGAGAAGGAAAACTCTGCATTTATATCAAAACCCTCGCCAACCCGTCTGCTAAGCGTGGTGAGTATGGCAATTATCCCTCTTGTGATTGAGGGAGGCCCGTGCCCCAGCAGTGGGGACTTAAATGGGCTGATGATGATTATTTAAAGTAGTATATGTGCTTTCTGACAGGTACTTTTTTATCTCTTTGTGCACTCGAAAACCGACATCCCTGAATACGAAATTATTTCATGCTCCGATGGGACCTTAGAATCCGTGTAAAGAGTGCGTCTGTGTGCGTGCTTCATTTCGAGCGTTTGTTCGTAGTTTCCTTACTGCTTTAGCGTATATATTTATTGTGGTACAGGCGAGGATTATGAATGAATGAATGAATGAATGAATGAATATACTTTTATTGTGCTCAAAGTACAGTATGAAAACTGAATACTAGTAATTACAAGATATGTACAACGAACGCGGCCTTATTAGTATGAGCAATTTCTTCCAGGCAACCTTTTTTTGCCTGTGTATTATGTGTAGCATGAGAGGTAAAAATATTTCTGTCGAACCTGTATCGCCTTAGCACCGGCCAGATCCTCAGTCCAGCGCCTCAGGTGAGTGAACTCATCTGTGTGTTGTCTCAGCTCCTTGTTGAACTGGAGGGGGTATATCGTGCTCCATATAGATATGTCTGCCGCTGACAGTTTGTCCTGAAATTAATATTCAATTATTAATGATCAGTGATCGAAAAATCGAGCTCTGCTTTTTCAGCTAAACTTCACATTTTTCGCATTAAATTAATATGAATAAAATGTATTTTTAATTGAATTTATTGCAATGGGCTATGGGAACATATTTTTAAGTATGATTTTAATATTTTTTTCCAATGCCTTTTACTATTTTAAGTAACTAATTTGAATATATTTGTAAAATAGCAGGTAGTTATTTTTTAATTAATTTTCAAACATTTTGAATTCCAAGCGTATTTGTGACGTCATAAATACATTAGTGTTCCCATATGTAATTTTCCCCAATTTACGGGAAATATATCGTAAGAAAAAATAACGTACTTTTAAAAATGCCTTTTGATCGGGGAATTTTAACTCAGAGGAACGGGGAAATCACTATCTGATAACATTACGGTAAAACATAATAATTGTCATTATTTTTTCCTCCCTCGGTTTTAGTTTTGGTGTCACCCAGCAAATAAACGTCAAACTAGCGCCATCTGTGACTTGGTCCGGGTGAATAGTTGTCACAACGAAGTTATACTAATGTTATCTTCTGAATACAACATAACTAGCGCTATCTGTTACTTGGTCCGTGTGAATAATTGTCACCACGAAGTTATACTAATGTTATCTTCTGAATACAGCATAACTAGCGCCATCTGTTACTTGGTCCGGGTGAATAAGTCAGTGAGACATTGTTGTCACCACGAAGTTATACTAATGTTATCTTCTGAATACAGCATAACTAGCGCCATCTGTTACTTGGTCCGGGTGAATAAGTCAGTGAGACATTGTTGTCACCACGAAGTTATACTAATGTTATCTTCTGAATACAACACAACTAGCGCCATCTGTTACTTGGTCCGGATGAATAAGTCACTGAGACATTGTTGTCACCTAAATGTAATCTTCTGAATACAACCTGTCTGAATAGCTAGCGTATCTAGGGTCAAATGAAGGTCAACGCTATTATATTGAAAATATCCTTGATAATTCTTCTTCGTCTTCTTCTTGGCATTCCCTCCATTGTGCATTGGATTGCCTTGCTTCCTCATAAAAAAATCCCGTGAGTGTATGGAATGAGCGCACCAATTTAATAAATTTACGATTTTTGAATGGGGTGTGGGATAAAAGTTAAACATGTTCTAATCCGAAAACCGTTTCGAGGCATTTTCTTTCATAACTTATTTTAATTATTATTATTATTGAAACTTTATTGCACAAAAAGTTTATACAATAGGCGAACTGAATGAAAGGATAATGATGCGACGAAAGAAGATTACGTGAATGTTGTATTGTTTCCTAACAGAATCAATAATCGATAGTATCGATAGTTTTGTACTATCGATAGTCTATAGATAGACTATTGATAGTGGACTATCGATAAGCAACACTATTCCAAATTTTAGAAAGATACATTTTTGCCAGGTCAAAGTCAATGACCTTTGTGCAAGTTTATTTGGCACGGACTTCACTCGCCCCCAGAATATACTTGTTTGTACTCGGCTGCTTGTCCAATAGGGTCAAATGCAAGTTGAGACTCTGTTTCAAGCCGGAGGGAGTTCCACTGAGACGGTTGCTTTGATATGCTTTGCTTTGATATGAGAGCTTTAAAAGCAAATACAAAGCAGCTTTAATACGGAAACAACGTGCTGCTGAAGATCTAAGACATGGATATGGAAAGTACCTGCCCCTTAAATATTATTTTAGGTGACTAATCTCTCTCTCGCACACACACAAACTCACACACACGAACATACACAAACACACACACACACCATACACACAGACATACACAAGAATGCCACTCATAATTAGTTTTTTTTTTTTTTTTTGTTAATTTATCAGGTTTTTTTTTTGCACCCTATTTAAAATACTTTTAACTATTTGCATCTGTATCTTAATTCTTAGCCCTCAAGACCAAAATTTCTCGCTAAGACCTTAGAGAAGTGGAAATAACTGAAAACCAGCGCTGAATGGGTGCCAGCCGCTCATGCCAGCATAAGCTGAGTTATTTCCAATTGTCTCCACATATTGCTGTATAAACAGACTGATAAAACTGTATGTTCCTAAACTGTGCAATAAGAGAGCAATAAACTATTTTTTATTTATTTATATTTATTTATATTCTAATATGCTGACGATTTTTGGCCGCCTCTGGCCACAAGTTTTTTTTTTATGTGATAGGTGGCAGACGAGGAGACAGTAAGCGATTGCCGCCGCCCATGGTCACTCGCGACACCATTGGACAAGTGCGCTGCCATCCTCTAAACCCCCCTTTTCCCCCGGATCGGGCTTCACCCTCACTCACGTAGCGAAACACAGCACAGTGCTGCGTCACGCCGGTTTTCTGTGACACCGTGGTGTGCACTCCGGTCGAGCCGGCCCATTCATGCCGAAGTGTGGCTCTCCCACTGTCAAAAGCGGTATAACTTATATGTTATATTCGTATCGTTATATACAGGGTGTATACAGATACACCCTGTATAAGCATGATAAGGGATGTAAATGTTCCTGAGACCACCATAACCACGTGCTCTACTAACCATTATGAACAACATTTGTTCTATCATTTTTGGAAATTCGCATGAAAAAATTTCAACTTTTCATACAAAGTCGGTCACGTGACTTGCTCATTTTGTATGGGGAGTCGAAAAAATTTTCGATGAATTTCGAAAAGCCGTTGAACAAAATGTTGTTTAGAATGGTTAATAGAACACGTGGTTAAAGGGATGTAAATGTTCACAGATACACCCTGTATGTTTGGATTGCAATGGTGAGATGGTGTCAATGACCTTTGATTTGGCACGGACTGTACTCACCCCCAGAATATACTTGTTTGTACTCAGCTGCTTGTCCAATATGTTCAAGTGCGAGTTGAGACTCTGTTTCAAGTCGGAGGGGGTTGTCTTGGCTGCCAGCACCGCTGACACGGTGGGCTGGAGACGCGTGGCTTCCCACTCTTGCATTTGCTGGCTGGAATAAACAAAGCATTAAGAAAAAATAACAACATGAATCATATCAATAATTTTATGGTACTCGCTGAAAACCAGTGTCGGAGTTGGTCTCTTGGATCAGCAATGACTATTGCTGTGCGGTCGCATGTTTGGCACATACAGATATAGTTAAATTAAATTCAAATTCATTTATTTCAAATATTCATCCATATTAACATAATATAATAATAGTCCACTTCATTAATATTTTTTTCTTTTTGTTTTTATTTATGTATTTTTATTTTTTTTTATATTTTGTTTAGTTTTGTTTTCTGTTTGTACCAAATTGTGTTCTGTTTACAACTGCTATAAATTATGTGTTGTGATGTCTATAATAATAAATATTTTCTTTCTTTCTTTCTAATAAAACGAAATAAAACATTAAAAATAATAATATAAAAAAATTATAATGTTGTCCTACTTTTCTTTTCAATGTCTCAAGAAGAAAGTCTTCAATGCGTGTGTGTTGTGCCAGTGATGACATACGGAACCCAAAACGTGGCCGCATACAATGTGCCGATTAAGGAGGCTCAAAGTTACCCAGAGAGCAATGGAGAGGGCTATTCTCGGAGTCTCAGAAATGATAAGATCCGCAGGAGACTAAGGTCACAGACATAGCCCTAAGGATTGCATGCCTTAAGTGGCAATGGGCAGGGCAAATAGCGAGGAGAATAGACGGCCGTTTGGGCGGAAAAGTCCTCGAGTGGAGGCCACGTACAGGAAGTCGCAGCCATGGCAGGCCCCCACAAGGTGGACCGACGATCTGGTTTCTAATTTACTTCCATGGGAGAGCCACGCTTCGACATGAATGAGCCGGTCCGACCGGAGTGATACCACGGCCTCACCACAGCAAAACCAGCGTGAAGCAGCACTGTGCTGTGTTCCGCTGCGTGAGTGAGGATACCGGAGGTTCAATCCAGGGGAAAGGGCGGTTTAAAGATTGGCAGCGCACTTGTGACTCCACTGGTGTCGCGGGTGTCCATAGGCGGTGGCACACACTTACCATCAGGTGATTCGAAGTATAACAGCTTGCGGACTCAAAGGGTGTTTTCATTACTTAATTAAAATTCTACATTTTCCTCGGATGTGCAAGGCGTGAACAGTATTACAGGTGCTTGAGCTACATTCTTTATCTATCTCAGAGTCAGATCAATGTATGTGATGTTATAAAATATTTATTATTTAATTAAATAAAACTGAACTACATACCACTGTCCATTATCGGACAAGTCCAGCACCGGGAATAGGTACTGCGCGGCCGCGTTGCTGGAGAAGAAACTGAGCTGATCGTCCACCTCCAGGAGCGGCAGCGCGCGTGGGCCTGCGAATACATCGTCTGCAATCACAGACCATGACTTCAGTATGACCATACCCGTGGTTAGAAAGAGATGAGAAAGGCAGTTATAAACCATGCAGAAATGACAGAAGCATGCTTCTTTGGTAAGCGCCATCTGTTATTAAATAGTTGAATTACTTGATAGACATCATTGTCTGCAATCACAGAACATGACTTCATTATGACCATACCCAAGGTTAGTGCATGGGAATGGCAGTTAGAAACCATGCGGAAGACAGAAGCATGCTTCTTTGATAAGCGCCATCTGTTATTATATAGTTGAATTACATGATAGGCAGATTTTAAAAATAAAATCGAGGAGATCAAAGACCTATAATGACTTCAGTAAGACGTTGCCAGGTAGCCAGGGTTTGTTGGTGAGAAAGCCATTAAAAGTCACTTACTATCAGGTAAACGGTTTGCCTGTCCGCTAACACGCAAAAAAAAACATAGAAAATGGAAGCAAAACAGACTGTGGCTGGGGTTAGTAGATGTTTGGTGAGAAAAGCAGTTAAGAACCATGCAGAAGACAGAAGCATGGTCCATGAGCGCCATCTGTTATCAAATAATTGTAATACCTAGTTTTTAAGTTTTCATACTTTATTTTGAGTGCAATAAAAGTATATTCATTCATTCATTCAACTAGAATGAATTAAATTGAAGGTGCAGGTGTGCGAATACATTGTCTGCAATAACAGCACTGACCACGACTACAGTAAGACCATATCCGGGGTCAATTGGTGGGAAAAGTGGTTGTCTTGAAAGCATGTTTTTTTTTCTGTGACATGTGGTAGACGAGCAGACGGATCACCTGATGGTAAGCGATTGTCGCCGCCCATGTACACCCGCGACATCACTCTACTGTGAACCACTAGCTCTGTCTTTACGTTTCGAGAGAATCTCAATATTTTCCTTCAAGTTGTTTATTGATTCATATCAATAAACATGGTAAGTTTTTTTTTATGTGATAGGTAGGCAGACGAGCAGACAGATCACCTGATTGTAAGCGATTTCCACCGCCCATGGACACCCGCGACACCAGTGGAGTCACAAGTGCGCTGCCAACCTTAAAACTCCCCTTTCCCCCGGATTGGCCCTCCGGTACTCTCACTCACGCAGCGAAACCCAGCAAAATGCTGCTTCACGCCCGTTTTCTGTGAAGCCGTGGTATCACTCCGGTTGAGCCGGCCCATTCATGCCGAAACGTGGCTCTCCCACGGTCAAAGTGGCCACAGCCATGGTAAGTATTGCGAAAAGGAAATAATAAAAACTTAGATACCGTGGTAAATCAGATTAAGTAATAAAATAAAAGGAATATTTTTTAATTAATGTGTGACTCAAACCTGGAAATTACAAACAAAGAAAAATATGGAATGTTTCTCTAAATAAATCATTCCTTGCAACTTCCTTATACCATAGTACAATGTAAGGTTTTACATAATCCTTAAAATTTAGAATAATAACCTATAGAAGGATAGTCTTCATACTGGCGCTTTGTCAAAAGCGCATAGACATTTGTAATGTTGTCAGTGAAGGCGCAGTTTCCCCAAAAGCAGGGAAATGATTTGGCGGCCGCGGCCCGCTTGATATTTATTTGTTTTTGGGAATAATACATATCTATGTATCTTGAAATATGTGTAGGTAGGTATGGTATGGAAACGTAATGTAGAGTTATTGTATTACGAGAATCATTCTATTACGATACAAAAAGAAGAAAACAACGTAATTTTTTAATAATTTTGTTATTTACAGATGTTGAAAAGTATGGTAAAAAATAAAAAGAATTATTGATTGATTTCATCATTATTAAAATGTTTGAGCATTAGGCGTATTTTTGGTAGACTACCAATATAAAGTATATTCTCCACGAATCACCCTTATGATTTGAACAGTTGTGGCACAATTTAACTGAACAAACCATCATAATTAATTTATTTTCGCGAGATGAGACTACAGAGCGGTCGGACGTTTGGAGCCATATCTGCCTCCAAATATGAAGCTTCAAAATAAGCGCGCGGACACGCTTTATATAGGTTATTATTATAAGCCTTAAAATTAAAATCTCAAGTAAACTAACTAGCACTATTAACGAAAAAAATGTGAGAAATTAGTGCAAGTTTTAATCTCACTCTAAGATTTTACAATAATACATTAATTTGAATACAATGTATAACTTTTCTGTAATATCGTCATCGTCAACCCATTGAAGTCCCCACTGCTGGGGCACGGGCCTCCCTCAATCACATGAGGGGTAATTGCCATACTCACCACGCTTGGCAGACGGGTTGGCGAGGGTTTTGATATAAATGCAGAGTTTTCCTTCTCTGGGTGCTGATGATAATGTCAGCAGCTTTACCTTAGTCGCCTTTTACGACACCTCGGTAAGAGTGAGGGTGGCCTATTCTACTCTGCCGAGGACCACACGGCTTGTGTAATATGGCTATAATTATATTTACATTTCCAAAATAGATATTAGTAACAATTAATAATATGCAAAACTAACATTGATTTACTTGTAAAACTAGTTTTATCGAAAACCCGATCCAAAACAATCAAGCAAAAGCAGGCAAACATGCAGAAAATGATGCAATAACAAACAGAAGAACAGAAAAAATATGCAAGTCTAAAGTTAGGAAATAACATGCAAACCAGACTATAAGACATAGTACCACGAATAGAAAATTGTTTATTAATAATAAATTACATCTAAAACTATTATTTAAGATGGAAAGATATTAAAATTTTGTAAGAAATACAAAGAAAAACTACCTCCAAAAGATGCAGCCTTCAATTCCACTTTCTTCCCCGCCAAGTTCGCCGCTATCAGCAACTTTAGCGTGGAAGTATTATTTTCGTTCGTATAAATCTTCATTTTACACGTTCCACTTGTGCGGTGTATAATTAATAATTATTTTTATTATAATTCATGGAATAACCTCAAAATCCACCTTGCATTCCAACAATTTGACAACTGGTGATGACATGACAGGTGAAGTAAAATCGACCGTGTTAAAAATCCAACTGAATGTTTCTTTGCCTGCAGATAAACATACCTATCTATTATAGTCGGTTAATATAAACAGAAGGTTCAGTAAAGTGCGTTCATAAATGTCACAATTTAAGGGTGCGTTTCTAAAATAATTTTCTGGTTTACTCCATCCATCATTGAATCATTCATATGCATGATCATAAGAGATTATTTTGTGCTTTGGAGGGTATGTTAAACTCATCCTGGTGGGTGACAGAGCAACACCCACACACCCGGCATGTATTTGGTAATAGTTTTTGTTTCGATTGCTGTATGTGTGTCATTCATTATTATCATCATAACTCCGACTTAAACAGCAGGATTGCCATCATTTACCACTAGTATCGTTAGCGCGAAGAAGTCCCGTAACGAACGAGAATCGCAGCGCGTGTGAAAGAGACCGAAACTCCTGAGTCTGTTTTAAATTAGGCCCTCAGTCGTAACGCCCCGTTCGCGCTAAGGCCACTGGATTTGATCGTCAAAAACATTAATAATAATAATTCTCACATCTCATACGTTGACCTCATTCCATACTAAGCAGCTTAAGTACCTACTTGTGTTACAGATATCAGACAACAGAGGAACACAAATATATAACTACTTAAATACATATATTACACCCAGACACTGAACAAACACAAGTGTTCATCGCACGAATGTTTGTCCAGGGTGGGGATCGAACCCACGACCTTTGGCCGTAAGAGGCAGGGTCACTACCAATTGCGCCATCCGGTCAGTCATTGACCGGATAAAGTAAAATTTACTTAAAACTTGTCAGGGAATTTCAGTACGAAAACAAAACAACAATTTTCTTAAATAATTTATTTGTAAAATTAAATAATTTGTCTTCTAACATCTCTAGACATCGCTAATATTAAACAACATTCTGGAATAAACTTACATAACGAAATAGAAAATGCAAGCGAGTACAGTTAACGTCAAAACTTGCATGGTACACTCATGTACAGAGTACAGACGATCACACTTTGGGTTACTTCAAAGTCTCACTTTCTTCAACCGATTTTCACTTAAAATGTCATACAAATTTGGTTATAGAATATCAATAAGTACCTATAAATTCAGGAAAGTTAACTGTAGGTAGTAAAACCCAAAGTGAGGTTATCTGTGCATTAACATTGATATGGCCAATCCATAACGATAGTTTGTACAGTCAAAATCAAGACCCGGATAGTAAAATTTTTAATGTGGGAGAGCCACGCTAAGGCATGAAAGGGCCGGCTCGAACGGAGTGATACCACTGCCTCACAGAAGACCGGCGTGAAGCAGCGCCTGCGCTGTGTTTCGCCGTGTGAGTGAGGTTACCGGAGTCCCAATGGGGGGGAAGGGGAAAAGGTTGGCAGCGCACTTGTGACTCCACTGGTGTTGCGGGTGTCCATGGGCGGCGGATTTGCTTACCATCAGGTGATCTGTCTGCTCGTCTGCCACCTCTAAAATAAAAAAAAATAGCAATTATTCTCTGATTTTTAATTATAATGCGACTACAGTCCTATCACGGTTATATGGCACGTGGCAAAAGTCGGAACTAATGCTGTTTTGACATTTTCGCATACAGAAATCGTTTTACAACGCCCCCCTGTCAAAGTCACTGAAGTGCCTTCTGATCTTTGTCGGTCTGTTGTCATTTTACTTTGGATAGTAAAAAAAATTTTGGATGTCCTGGTCTTGACGCTTAGAAAAAGTATTAGAATGGTCAAAAAAATAACTAAAAAAATATTTATATGACATAATTATTTGGAGTTGTTGTAAAACCGGGAAGGAAATGTCGTTTTTATCTTCTCTTTTACTGCTTGAAAAAACTTGTCTTATTTTGATTTTCACTGTACAGTTATCGCTTCAAAAACCACTGAAATTTCAAAACAACAATGACCTCAAAAACTATGATTGTACTCTTCATTAATAAAAGTACACATGCCAAAACACCAAACCATCAACAATGTAAAAATCACTTTTTTGCAGCTCATAAAGAAAGGACCCAAGGGTGATTTTGCCAATGTCAAGTAAAATTAATTGATAAATGTGTGTAGTAGTCGCATATAAGACCCGATAGATGGCGTTACGTCCTTCTGCAAGCTGATTGGTCCTTTTGGACTTGACATGTCAAAATAACAAGAATGTCAATGACGTTCCTATAATGGCTATCATCTTAACTGAACTCTATTCGTTGGTATGAAAGTTGAAATTAGTTGCCAAAATTTCATGATTCCGTGAATTGATATGTTGGCGTGTGTACAGTTTTTTTTTTCAATCATTCGAGACATAGACATACAATCAAACATAAAATATTGTCATTCACAAGGGGTCTAATAATTATGAGTTAAATTTTATGTCATTACTTTGGCTTTAGTACGAGTAATATTATTATCTGCCTCTGTGTACAATCAGCCACACAATTAACTGCACATTTGTTTTCATTTCATAAGGCAAATGAGATATCAATGTGCGGTTAACTGTGTGGCTGAGGTACAAACAGCCACACGTAAGGTTTCCCCTATCAACTAATGTTAAACACCGTATAAAGGAATTGGACAGATTTTGTCCCAACACGTTGCTGTCTGTACTTCTTGGTTAAATTATTTATTAATTCTCTAGTAGTTTATACTAGCTGACTTCTTATTTGGGTAAAAAATATCAGAAAAAACACATTTTAAAGAAATAGTTTCAGCAGAAACTAACAATGTTACAAAAAAAAAATGATATCTTTTAAAAAAATCATACAACAAAATGTTACATAAAAAATAATTTGGTAATTTTTTAGTTCCTATTGATAATAGAATTGATTGAAATACATAAATATATATTTTTATGGCTATATTTATATTTAAAATGATTTAAATATTGGTCACTGAAAATTTATTAAAATATTTATTATTTTGTTACATGCTATCAGTAGATACAGTCGGCCAAGCATCAAAGTAGTAATTTTACTCATTAGTATACAGGGTGTATTAGTAGATAGTTTTTAACTTTAACCAACCATTCTGAACAACGTTTTTTCTACTGACACAAAATTGAATTACGGATACACCCTGTATGTATGTAATGGGGGTCGTTATACATCATGCTTTTTTATGTCAAAATAGAACTGTCCTATTCATCCTTCAGATACCGAATGGACTATAACTTCAACACCCCCTGCACTATAGGTAAAGATGCCCCTGATTAGTATAGACACAAGGAACCTCAAATCTTGACTCTGTGGTTAATGGTAAAAGTGGCATGTTTTTTTTTTACTGGTTTCAATACAAGTTTTAGACATGGCGATTCGAATACATTCAGAGAAGTTTTAATTAGTATACAAATGTATTTTCTTAAAAAAGAAAATATACCTATCCAACACCATATACTGATATACAGGGTTAACTCAAATCATAGCCAATTTTTACATCTTTCATCCCCAATAGTAAATGGGGCATAGTTTTTAAAGTTTCTCTCACTTGTTTATGCATTTATAATTTGATTTTAAAGTGTTTAAAAGGTGGCAGTGATTTGATTATCCTGTTTATTTGGTCCTCGCCTATGCACATAAAAATCACACCTTTCTAAACCACCCTGTATAAATTTTGTATGTGTAGACCGGCCAGAAAAATAAACAGCCTGTACTTTGATTATTCACCGTGGGAGAACTACGCTTTGGCATGAATGGGCCGGCTCGACCAGATTGATACCACAGCCTCACAGAAAACCGGCTTGAAGCAGCACTGTGCTGTGTTTCGCTGCGTGAGTGAAAGTGCCGGAGACGCCATCCGGGGGAAAGGGGGGTTTCAAGGTTGGCAGCGTACTTGTGACTCCAATGGTGTCGCGGCAATCGCTATCCATCAGGTGATCCGTCTGCCCGTCTGTCACCTATTATTACATAAAAAAATGATGAAAAGAAGCAACGCCCTGAAGAAGTTAGTTCGATATAAAACCGCTAGATGGCGGGATTCCTACTTTTCTGGTCGGTCTCGAGTTGGAGACACTCATCTATAATTTTATTTCTAATTGAGTACATTTTGTATAACATCCATACAAAAAACATTAATACATACATACATTCACACTTTTTACTTACAAACTAACTATTCTTATAAAATATGATATTTTTCATTTAATATTTACTAGAGTACTTTAAAATATTTAATATCCACCCTTCCAGCGATGTTCCATAGCTTTAAAGAAACGAGTCTGGGCGTTCTGAAACATATAACTAATAAAACAGGCGAATTACACACTAATTGTCTGGTTATACAGGTAAATATCTACAATATGTGAACTGAATCACATGACTCCGAGAACGCCCAGACACGAATTTTGTTAAAAATTAACCATAACCTAAGAATTGTTTTTCGAGAGTACGCGAGGTCCATATTAGGGACGTAGCCCTATATATAATTTATCGATATCGATGTTTTTTAAAACTCACTATCGATAATGTTGTTCAAATCATAATCATGACTATAATGCTATCGACTTGATATTATATCCACTATCGACATTAGGACATTACTATTTTTAAAACTATGAAACACACCACCAATCAAATATCAGTCATTTTGCGACCACTTAACCACTAAATATCACAACGACAAAGAAATCAAATTAAAAATACACAGCAATTGTCGTGCCGTCTCGTTCTTACAAAACACTCGAAGCGTACGAGTGAGAGAGACGACTAGTGTTATGGGAAACGCTACATTTTTTTCTATGTACAAGTTCATGTAGCTATTTGGCCTTTAAATACTAAAAACTATTTTTTTTATGGTCACGAAATTTTTTTTAAGGAGGCCGAAAGCCAGAGGCCTAAAGCCGAAGGCCGAATTTACGAACAATGAAAAATATATAAAATAAACGAGACGATATTTTAATATATCGATTAATCGATACATGGAACGATACTAGTTTCAACACATCGATAAGGCAAATAGTATGGAGAGACACTGACTAATAACTATGGTTACTATCGTTTTCATTAACTGATCGATTAATCGATACTTGAAACTATAATCGTGTAAAGACATTTAAATAGTATATCGATAAGGCGATTAGTATGGTGATACGACGGTAACAATGACTACGTATGCTATATCGATTTTGTTAATATGTTTTAATCGATTCTTGAAACGATATTCGTTTAAAGAAACCTAAAAGTTAATCGATAAGTCGATAAGTATGGAGAGACGATATGGTAACACTGACGGATAGTCTATCGATAAGCGATAGGGACGGCCGCAACCGCTTCATGTCCTTACATTTTAAATCTTTATCTTCGAAAAGACTCATTTACATTGCATGGTGTAAATGACCATGTTAATCGATATCCTTGGTGGACCGACGATCAGGAGACCTATTTTTGATTTACTCGTATGACTTAGCATCGTCGCATTCGACGTATGTCACATTCGCCTTCTAAGTCGCATGAAGCCTATTTTCCTTAATTTTGAATCATTCGATTCCGATGTTGCCAATATAATGCGGTAAATTGACATTCTAACCCTTCCATGCAGAATATTTAACTTTCGCATTGCAAACGGAACTCAAAAACCATAGACTGTTGGCTGAATATGAAAATCTTTGCTTTTTTTTGTCATAAAAACTATGAATGTCACATTGTGTCAACTGTCAAAACCAGCCAAATCAATGACAACTATTTTGACGTTGCTTCTACTGCTCACTGTAAGTCACTCTACCAACGAGTGGGTGGGGTCACTTGTTGCAGACGAACGATTCAAAAATGCGGAATATCGTATGTCGACGGAAAATTAGTAAAAATCGAGCACTCGTCTCGAGGCGAGTAAATCAAAAATAGATCTCCTGTTGTAGGTCGCGGAAATCCCTTGATTGAAGGCGGAACAGATAGACGTGTGTAACTCTTTAATGAAACGACTCAGTGATCCGACTCAGCCAAATGATACACGAAATTATGATTAATGCCACCGAAATTATCCATAAGAATTTAAGTCATTATCTTAACAGAGCGCATCAACACTGACCAACATGCTAATGAATCACATAAACTGTTTTTATATCTTTTCGAGTGGCATGAAATCATAAGATTTCACGGTCTTGATTAAGGCCAAAAAACGCTGCGGACCCACTGGCCTAAATGTACCTATATAAAGTATTGTTTTATTGTAAGATTAGATATTATTATTCTGTAAAAATTAGATGCGTGTAACTCTTTAGTGAACCGACTCAGCCAAATGATATACCGTTCCGAAACTCTAATGCCCGCTCCGAATGTATTCGACTCAAATGGATCTCGAGTCCGAGTGAATCGAATGATCCGAGTGAGCCGAAAAGTCTGAATAATCCGAGTGAACTGAATGGTCCGAATGAGAGGAATGATCCGATGAGCCGAATGAACCGATTAAGCGGAATGATCCCCTTTTTTGAATTCGCTATACATACTACCCTGAGGTTGTCTGGAAGAGATCGCTTTTAGCGATAAGACTGCTTACATTGTTTTATTATAATACCATAGACTAAGATCTGTAAATGTTGTGCAATGAAGTGCATCTATCTATCCGAATGATCTAAATGATCTTAGTGAGCCGAATGATCCGAATGAGTGGAATGAATCACGGATCTATCTGAGAGTCGATGTTCCAAATGAAGCGTTTCACTGTTCCGCATCTCTGCACCGATCCAGATGCAAATGTCCCAAACCTTTGAAAGATACGTTTTTGCCAAGTCTAGAACAGAACCGATCTGTGTGGAGAACATTGGGGGAGGCCTACGTCCAGCAGTGGGCGTCAACTGAAATGACGATGATGATGGACCTTTAAAGTCTACAGATTACGTGCGAGTTTCCCTCGTCACGGCGGACAGGGGACTCGCCTTGTCCCTGTTCTTGGTCTGTGAGGCGGCCGTGTTGAGCGAGCCGGACCAGTCGGCCAGTTGCGCCACCGGCCTGTAGAACTTTGTGGACGTCCGGTTGAAGATAGGGAGGAGCTCGTTGGCCTCGTTTGATAAAGCCTGAAAGTGTAATTAAATAAATAAATAAATATTTCACAACATCACATACATTGATTTGACTCCGAGATAGGTAGCTCAAGCACCTGTGTTACGGATATCAGAATCGACAGTGGGATTACAAATATACACATATAATACTTTTCTTTTGTAAATACATACTTATAATACATAGCAAACACCCAGATCAATACGAACAAACATGTTCAGCACACAAATGTTTGTACTGTGCGGGGATCGAACCCGCAACCCTTGTATCAGATGCAGTGTTCTTATCTTATCTTTCTATTGGGGGCTGACTAGGAGTAGCCAGCGACACTTCGACCCAATGGGATCTTTTGTGTCATCCCCATTGCCCTATATTCCTACTATCTCCCTGTGAATATATTGCATTAGATGCAATATACACTTCAAGGGGAGTAGCCTGTAATCTTCTGGGCTAGGATAAGCTAAGCCCATCAGCCTCATTCTCATGCCTGCCAACGCGTCGCATTCACACAACAGGTGTGATATGGACTCGTCCTGTTCGCCACAGGCTCTACAGGTAGTGCTGCTGGCCAGTCCCATTTTGCACAGTGTAACGTAGGTTACATAATAATATATACATTTATAAAATAAATAAAACAAATATCAAAATAAAAAAAAACTGCTTAAAGAAATAATTATATAATAAGACTTATAACTAAACTAAACCTAATTATAACAACACCAAATTATTATATACTTAAACCTTAACCTTAAAAATATATACTTATTAAAATTATAACAAGACGGACAGCGCATCCTTTTTGTATATAGTGAATCCTGGCTAGAATCGCAACCGGTCTAGCGGTGACGTAGTAGCGGCCGGCCGGCGCCGCGCAGTCTCGCATTCCTTACCTGCGACGCCTGCGCATCGCACCTATTGTACCTACTTATGTTATTTGCTACGAAAGTAATCTCGATCAACATTTATGTCAATAACACTGTCTAATGTGTTTTGTGACCGCTGTTTACGTTAAACGTATTTAGTTAAGTGTTGTGAAATATCCCATACTGGGTAAGTTGAGCACAAATTCTGTTTCTTTTAGTACCTAGTAATGATAGTCTACCTACGAAGGCAAATAAAATTGTGAACATTGATTATCTTCTTATTTCTGTTCTTAAATGTTAATAGATGTTGATGTTTTTTTATAAATATTAGCAGTGTAAATAATTAATAAGTAAAATAGACTGTAGTAATGTGTAAATTAAGAATAATGTATAAATGGACATTGCACCAGTAGATACATATAAAAATTGCCTTCGTAGTTAGTAAAATAATGTATAATCATATAGTACCTACAAGCTTAGTGTATACAGTTAATAAATCTAAGTAGTTTTGCCACTTGATACCTATGTTATTCCCCGCTTCTGGTTTTAATCAGTATCATTGTAAATGCCACATCTTCTCGGATTAACGCAGGGAATAAAAATGCCTCCTCCTGGTAACAGTAGTAGCACTTTCCCCGGCTTTGCTTGCCTAATCTTCGCCTTCGTAATCGGAAGCTAGTGGCTGCCCCGCGACCGTACCTGTGCATTTCTTAATGTTCTGTTACGACTCAACAGGATCACCCTACGGGTTCGGCTACCCTGCGATACCTACTGGACTGAAGTTGGAGAAGGAAGACCAGAGCTAATCGTACTGGACAGCCAAAGGGGAGTGCGGGAGCGTAAAGGGTTGTTTGCGTTTGATTGGAGCGAGACCAAGACCCTCCCTGGGATTTACTATTATTTATATCCTAAATAAATCTAGCACCTATACTTATTTGATCGTTTTATTGACCTTGAATAAATAAAACGTGACAACAGGAAGTCTTTAGTGCCAAAGTGTCCTGTGAATGCTCCCACGAGCAGACGCATCTGGCCCTTATCGACACTCCACAACTTACTGTTGAATCCCGTGGCCATATTTCCAATGAATTTTTTGGAGTGCTCCAGTCCAACTGTTGCTTGCCACTCCAGGTTTCGTTTTTCATTGCCATGTGCATCAAAAGCTGCCCTAACGGTACTCGCGGAGAGTCCCACAAATGGCTCAGGTCCAACAAATCTCCGTTCCGAGCCCTTACGAGCCAGTTCATCGGCTGCCTCGTTCCCGAGAACCCCTACATGTCCTGGCACCCATACTAGCTTGACCGTGTTCTGTCTGCCAAGTTTATTGAGAGTCTTCACACAGTTCAGAACTAGCTTGGAGTCTACCCTGTACAGATGCAGTGTTCACTACCACTGTTCCAATCGGGTCATCTAACAACAAGGGGACAAACACATTTACAATATACGAGGGGACATGAAGAACATAAAAGGGTGTAAACAGTGAAAATAAAAACATGTGTGCATGATAAATAAATATGTGTAGAATAATTATGTAATTAAATGAATAATTAAAATAAAATAATATAAATAATAATAATAATGCACGAATAACGAGAAATGCCCTCGTTATGGGAGTAAGCCGTGTGGTCCCCGGCAGAGTAGAATAGGCCACCCTCACTCTTACCGAGGTGTCGTAAAAGGCGACTAAGGTAAAGCTGCTGGCATGATCATCAGCACCCAGAGAAGGAAAACTCTGCATTTATATCAAAACCCTCGCCAACCCGTCTGCCAAGCGTGGTGAGTATGGCAATTACCCCTCATGTGATTGAGGGAGGCCCGTGCCCCAGCAGTGGGGACTTAAATGGGCTGATGATGATGATGATGATGGGAGTAAGACAAAAAAAACACGGTGTATGTGACATACAAAATGGATCTGTATTCATTACCTTCAGGTATATGACGGCATCAGTCCCGTACCCTTCGCAGGACATCAGCACCAGGTCGCCGTGGAAGTACCGCGCGTACAGCCTCGAGATCGGCAGCCCGTACCCATAGCCTGCAACAATCAATAAACTCTTCAGGTTTTCATGATCCTTGTGTCATCATCCTCCTGCCCTTTTTGCAGGTCATCTGGTATCAGCGCAGTATGTCTTCCTTTTCCATACATCCCTGTCATTCGTCATCGAATCATCCATCCCTTTTTCCATCATGTCATTCCACACACAAACCATCCATCTCTTTTTCGGCCGTCCTCTGTACCTCCACCCACTTACATTTACTGACTGACCGGATGGCGCAATTGGTAGTGACCCTGCCTCTTACGCCAAAGGTCGTGGGTTCGTCCCCGCCCTGGACAAACATTCGTGCGATGAACACTTGTGTTTGTTCAGTGTCTGGGTGTAATATATGTATTTAGGTATATATTTGTGTTCCTCTGTTGTCTGATATCTGTAACACAAGTGCTTAAGCTACTTAGTACGGAATCAGGTCAACGTATGAGATGTTGTGAGAATTATTATTATTATCATTTACACTCATCACTCTTTTGGTTACATGGCAATACCAGGAAAAACGATGCATAATAATCCTTGTGTGTGATACTAAAATTATTATACTACCTTTTGCCCACGGCTTCGCTCGCGTTAGAAAGGGAGGGAGGGAAAGAAAAAGCAGCCAATGTCAGCCAAAACACTGGTCCACCAGAGTCAGGGAACGGAAAAGGTTGAATAAGGGTAGGGAGGCTTTTCCCTGCAGTTGAATATATATGCATATAAAATATATTATAAGCATATAATGTCTAAAGAAAATCAAAATATAATGAAGTATCATTCATAATTTTTGGTATTCGCTAATGCACACAATTTGCTTACTAATTTCAAACAGCTATGTTGCTGTTTGCTGGTCGCGGTGGCGCGACTGAGATAGCGAGATGTCCGAGGAACGGCGAAGCTCGCCACGAATTGAATTTGAACGACGCTCCTCCGCACACTTAATATGTCGCTTGATTAGAATGACAGCTATAGTGTTACAGAAAAATGATCTTTAGGTCTATTTAGTAGTAAAAATCTATGGAATGAGACTTGATTAAAATGATAGATCTTATGTCAATTGAAATTTAGGTCAAGTGACAGCTGTCATTCTGATACTATTTATAAAGAGAAAGAGGAAACATTTGCAGACAGAGCCAACGATTTTTTTTTATGTGATAGGTGGCAGACGAGCAGACGGATCACCTGATGGTAAGCGATTGCCGCCGCCCATGGACACCTGCGACACCAGTGGAGTTACAAGTGGGCTGCCAACCTTTTATTTCCTCTTTCCCTCGGATTGGGCCTCCGATACCCTCAATCACGCAGCGAAACCACAGATCACCCCCAATAGATGCCGTATGAGTACCGCTTTCTTCTAATTTCAACGTGTCAATTTAGGCGGTAGGAAAGGGGAGAGGGAGACGTAACACTCGCTACGTGATTGGCTACTTCAAGGACAGTCGGTCCAGTAGTGATGTGACGAGTAAAATAACTTTTATTCAATGTCGATAACCTAATATATAATTTTATTGATTATCAAAATGATTTTTACAAGAACTTAACTAGACTTTCAATCTATGCTGTTTAAATTAAACTACCGTCCTCTACATACAAAATATGCTGTAATAGTGAGTGAAATTAAATTTATCAAGTTTCATTAAATTACGAAACGTTGATATAATAGTATATTTAATAAAAGTTTAATTAATTTATTTATTCTTATTGCACAAAGTGTAACTATAAGTGTTGTACTTAATACCCGAAGACGTTTTTTGCCACTCAACCATTAAGATAAGCTTTAAGTTCACAGTTCACCATCAACATGGTGTGAGAGAAACAATACTAAAACTACAAGGAAAATAATATAAATATACAATTAGATAACAACTTTTTTTTATGTTATATGCGGCAGACGAGCAGACGGCTCACCTGATGGTAAGCGATTGCCGCCGCCCATGGAGCAAGTCGAGCAATAATAGAGTAGGAATAAAAGCACTAATGAAATTAAAAATATATTTATTAAAATATTCACACAAGATACAATAAAATTTATTGGTTTTTAAAATGTACAAGTTTAGTATACACCCTCCTCACTGCAGCCTTTGGATTTGACTTTCTGGTGAGGTACAGTGATCTTATATAAACTAATAAAAATGTAGGTGGTTAGCATCTTGTCAATTATTGAATAATCAATATAAATCAATTTTATACAGTAATAAATGCTGCTAAGCCTAATAAGAATAAAGAATAAATATATCTTAATTTTATTTTATTATTCGTTGAAAGAATGCAAATAGTTCCTATTTAATTATTAATTCCGTTTCCGGTTTATTTCCTTATTGACAAAAAAAAATCTACGTACAATTTATGATAGGACAAATATCGATATACCTATTATTATTTTCTAGAAAGTTAGTTGTGCATCACTCGTAATCTTGGTCACATTTTGGTTCTATGACAGAAAGAGACGAACATATGAAATAAACATATGAGAGAAAGAGACCTTTTCAAAAAGACATCAACGCGCTTGGACAATCAACATGACACGTCCATTTTAACTTGACCTCTGCGAAAAATAATTCCAAATGAATATTTACTTACCGATGAAAAGTTATACCATCTTTCTTCAAGCTAGATGTCCTGGAATTTTTTCCACACCATTTCATATAACAAGAAGTCATTTTTCTGTCGAAAACAAACGCTTAAAACACATATAACTTTTTTCGCACGGACAAACTTCCAGGTCAAAGACTTGGTCAGCACTGAAACAACGACTACTAACATTTGTGCAATATCACATATGTTTGGCACGCGTCTGATGCCCGTAATGCGGTATCTATTGGGGGTGATCTGTGAGCGAAACACAGCAAAGTGCTGCTTCACGCCGGTCTTCTGTGAGGGCGTGGTATTATATACTCCGGTCGAGCCGGACCATTCATGCCGAAGCATGGCTCTCCTATGGTAAAAAAGAGATTATAGGCAAATCCGAAAACATGAAACGCTTGCGCGATGTAATCGACACCTAGCGCCATCTATTGATATAAAGTAGAACTAATGTCTCGAAACGAACTTGTACTATTCATGAAATAACCATGCAGAAATGTTGGGTCCGTTTTTAAACGCGAAAAATTTATTCACGCCAAAAGCGGTAACTTTTTGTCGGTGATCCAAAATTCGAGTGCAAAAGCAGACGAAACAACTTGATGATTTGAAGAATAATTTACAAATAAATAGTATAGGTGTTTGACGAGAGATTGTACCCTCGAAATTGTTTAAAATAGATCCGGTTTAGTAGCTAAAAGTTAAAATCGATTGGTGTCGGTAGTGTGCCCTACCCGTCACCATAAGCAACAGATTTGCTTGTATTAGGGAACTCCGTTCTTTTTTAAATATACATACGTTATGTTTTAACTTTCCTTAATTTTAGTTAGTTACTATATTACATTTATTTCACTTTATTATAATTCAAACTTCATTTATACTAATAATATTACAAATTTGATTTGTTAATAAACCTACCGGCACGAAATCTTGCCCATAGTGTATTTTCCATACAAACATGCTCTCTTTAAGGTTCATAGAGCAAAAAACATTGTTTTGTATGTACCAATTTTAACGCTTATTTAATGTTTGAATGCTCAACTTTCAATGGTTTCATGATTGGATTGAATTAATTAAAGTTCAATCCACTCATGAAACCATTGGATTTCCACAAAATCAGAAAAATAATGATTTCTTTTTGCCGTGTGGTCCCCGGCAGAGTAGAATAGACCACCCTCACTCTTACCGAGTGTCGTAAAAGGCGACTAAGGTAAAGCTGCTGGCATGATCATCAGCACCCAGAGAAGGAAAACTCTGCATTTATATCAAAACCCTCGCCAACCCGTCTGCCAAGCGTGGTGAGTATGGCAATTACCCCTCATGTGATTGAGGGAAGCCCGTGCCCCAGCAGTGGGGACTTAAATGAACTGATGATGATGAATGATTTCTTTTTACATCCCATATGACGCGAAAAAGAAAATGGTTCTTCCTTGATTATGATGAAATTGAGTGGTTTCAAGAGTTAATTGAAATAATTAATTAAAAGTTGAGCATTCAAACATTAAATAAACGCTAAAATTGGTACATACAAAACAATGTTTTTGCTCTGTGAACCTGTAAAGAGAGCATGTTTGTATGGAAATTACACTATGGGCAAGATTTCGTGCCGGTAGGTGTAGTAATACAAATTTGAATCCTCACCTGCCAGCGGCACAGTATGCGAGTCCGACTTCGATGGTTGCGGCGCTGTACTGTACATGTACTTGAAGAGAAGGTCCGTCACGCTGCGGGGGATGCCGCCCCCACGATCTGACAACTATAGGATAACGGTAGATAGATCAATATTTATTTTATTTATTTATTAGGATCCCAACACAGGTGGCACCACCTTAAAAATAAAACTTAAAAAATAAAGTTTAAAAACTAAAACCCGACTACCAAAAAAACACGATCTAAAAAGTACAAAACAAGAAAATTGTCTCTGCTGAAATGATTATGCCGTATCGCCGTGATCGTATTATAATGAATCTGTTTTGCTACAGTAGGTGGCATACGACCACGGCGATACGGCATAATCATTTCAGCAGAGACAATTTTCTTGTTTTGTACTTTTTAGATCGTGTTTTTTTGGTAGTCGGATTTAGTTTTTAAACTTTATTTTTATTTAACATATTTTTAGTCATATAAATATAATTACATATTTGAAATGTGCTAAAAAAGCTCTTTCATTTGATACCCCACACGGTACCGTCAAGCAAATTTTTTTTAGTTCCTTACTCTAAGTCCCCTAGAGGGCGCTGTTATAAATTTAACGTGACATCATGTTGCCTATAACCAGAAGACAACCAAGACGCTTCTAAGGACACCTCATTTGTTCAAATATGATAACTAGTTTAGAAGTTATGTGGAAACAGATGAACATACATACATACATACATTGCCTGTCAAAATCATAACCCTCTTTTTGCTTTGCGGGTAAAAATCTAAGAATACATGCTCTTGTGCACCTACAACATATTGATATACAATATCTAGTTATTTTGAGTTTCCGATATTTCGACACTGTTGCTAGCGCCATGGTCGCCGAGTAACTGAAGTTTTTGGTAAAATGTTAATGAGTGAGCGAGTGAGTGAGCAAGTGAGGGAGTGAATCAGTAAGCAAGTGAGTGAGTGGTACCTTAACGGAGATGTCCTCACGTCCGCTCACTAGGTTCACTTGCATAGAGTGAGTGACTGAGCGAGTGAGTTAAAGATTGTGTGAGCTAGTGAGTGAGTGAATCAGGGAGTAAGTGGTACCTTGACGGAGATATCCTCGCGTCCGCTCACTAGGTTCACTAGCATTGAGTGAGTGAGTAGGAGAGTGACGGATTGAGCGAGTGAGTTAAAAATTGAGAGAGCGAGTGAGTGAGCAAGTGAGTGAGCGAATCAGTGAGTGAGTGGTACTTTGACGGAAACATCCTCGCGTCCCGCTCACTAGTTTTACTTGCATAGAGTGAGTGAGTGAGTTACTGAGAGTGAGTTACTGAGTGAGTCAGTGAGCAAGTGACCGAAAGAGTGAGACAGCGAGTGAGTGAGTGGTAGCTTGACAGAGATGTCCTCGCACCCGTTGACCAGGTTGACCTGTATCGGCGGCGGCGCACTCTCATGGTGCTCCATCACCGCACGCATGGCGTTGCTATGAACCATGGAGTGAGTGAGCAAGTGAGTGAATCAGTGAGTGAGTGGTACCATGACAGAGATATCCTCGCGCCCGTTCACCAGGTTGACCTGCATCGGCGGCGACGCGCTCTCGTGGTGCTCCATCACCGCGCGCATGGCGTTGCTATGAAGTATGGAGCGACTGAGCGAGTGAGTGAGTGGTACCTTGACGGAGATATCCTCGCGCCCGTTGACCAGGTTGACCTGTATCGGCGGCGGCGCGCTCTCGTGGTGCTCCATCACCGCGCGCATGGCATTCTTGAACAGCTCGAACAGCATGTGGTAGAGATGGGAGGGCACGTACACTATCGGCATTGGTCTGTCGCTTGGCACTGTGGAACAAAAGTATTAGATAATATTAACGGAACATAAAAATCGATTGACTACATCAAATCTCATGATATCATCAAACATCAAATTAAATGTAGACTTCGTTCTTTGGGAGTCCCAGAATCTAATCTTCATCCTGAAGGGAACGGGAGCGGGGGTTGTCGTGGAAGAACAGAGGGCAGCAAAATAGTCTTACAGTACCGTAATGCCGTTAGTCTTCTGTTCCTCCATTCTGCAGGTCAGGCGGTGCAAGATTTTTAGTAGACCATCTGGTTATAGTAGCCGTTATGCCGTTTGACGGTGCAGAGTATCTTCAAATCTCTGTCAGATTCAGGTTCATGGACTTGATCTTCTGACAATGACAATGGTCTTCTTAGCGAGTCACCTCCACTCCGTAGTATCAGGTACATGTCAGGTGACGCAATATTTTTAGTAGACCATCTGGTTAAAGTTCCGTAACGTCGTTTGACGGTGCAGATTATCATCAAATCTCTGTCAGATTCAGGCTTAAGGACTTACTGTAATGGTCTTCTAATTACCTCCACCCTGCAGTATCTGCAGGTCAGACGGCGCAAGATTTTTAGTAGACCATCTGGTTACAGTGGCCGTTATGCAGTTTGAAGGTACAGAGTATCTTCGAATCTCTTGTCACATTCAGGCTCAAGGAGTTGTAGTAAATGGTCTTCCTAGCGAGTCACCTCCACTCCGTAGTATCTACAAAACTGGTGACGCAAGATTTTTAGAAGACGATCTGATTACAGTTCCATAATTCATTTGGCACCTTCAAATCTCTGTCAGATTCAGGCTTAAGGATTTACTGTAATGGTCTTCTGTTTACCTTCACACTGCAGTATCTGCAGATCAGTTTACGCCAGATTTTTAGTAGACTATCCGGTTACAGTAGCCGTTATGCCGTTTGAAGGTGCAGAGTATCTTCAAATATCTGTCAGATTCTGAGTTCAAGACATATAGCAACAGCTATGGTTTTCTTAGAGATATGAACGGCTTGCTTTGAGAGTATCCCCTAAGTTGACTCAGCCACATTGGAATACTTGATGTCGAAATAGCGAGCGAAGTCCAGTTCCGCAGCCATTTAGAGGGCAAGGCTAAACTAGCCTCAAAAAAGCTTGGCGTCCTTAATAGATCGAGACGGTATTTCACTCCAGCCCACTGCCTCTTGCTGTATAAAGCGCAAGTTCGGCTGCATATGGAGTACCAGCTTCTCCCTCTGGACCGCATTCAACTGAGAGCGACTCGAATCGTCGACTGCCAAGATATTTCCAATCGGCTTGACTCCTTGGCACTGCGTAAAGATGTAGCTTCGCTATGTATATTCTACCGCTGATACTATGGGGAATGCTCTGAGGAATTGTTCAGACTGATTCCTGCCGGTTCATTCCGTCGTTCCACTCGTCAATAGTCCCATGCCCATCATCTAGATGGTTGGCAGTCTTCAACTGTGCGATTCTCAAGAAACTTTCTACATCGAACGACAAAGTTGTGGAATGAACTATCGCCTGCGGTGTCTCCGGATCGATTCGATCTGCAAACCTTCAAGAAAAGAGCGTACTCCCTTTTAAAAAGGCCTGCAGCGCACCTGTGACTCCTTTGACGTGGCAGGTGTCCATGGGCGGCGGTAATCGCTGACACACCTGTAGGGCTAACATGCGCACCACGATATAATTTTGCCTACACTCGTATTCGCTAGTTGCTTCTCGCTCACCAGACTGAGCGATGAGCGGGATAGAAGGATGCGCTCGCGCGGACGAGAGTAGACAACATTTTGGCGCGGAGCGCATGTATGAAATTTGACAGCTAAAAACGAGATATTTGTCGTCGTAGACTAGCGAGGACGACAAATATCTCGTTGCGCCAAAATGTTGTCTACCACGGACGCGGACGAGACCGCGCGAGCGCATCCTTCTATCCCGCTCATCGCTCAGTCTGGTGAGCGAGGAGCAACTAGCGAATACGAGTGTAGACAAAATTATCTCGTGGTGCGCATGTTAGCCCTACTGGTGATACGTCTTCTCGTCTGCCCTCTATATCATCAAAAAAGTCTTACCTCCTCCTTGTAATATCTGCAGGTCAGGAGACGCCAAATAATATCTGTCACAGAGGAACCGCGCGTTCTCGTAAGCATCCCGCACCACCGCCACCACGTCGCACGCGGGGTCTATGGAGCCGATGTGGCGGCCGCCGTTGCCTATCCCATTCACGGAGGCTTGCTTTGCGCCTATTTGCTCACCGAAGAGTAAAGCTAGAAGACAGAAAAATAACATTCAATGACATAAAAAATAAAAAAGAAAATCCTTTTTTTTTACTTGCTTACCATCAGGTGATCCGTATGCTCGTCTGCCGCCTATCGCATAAAAAAAAAACCGGCCAAGTGCGAGTCGGACTCGCCCATGAAGGGTTCCGTAGCAGCAAGTAAGATATATGGAAAGTAAATTGCGGTTTACGGTTTATAACGTATTAAAAAAAAACTACTCACTGTATCTAGTTCAAACCAATTTTCGTTGTTAGTTTTCATTAATATGTACATATATTTTTTTTAGTTTTATAATTCATTTATTATAGAAGTTAGAGGGGGGGACACTTTGGGAGCTACTCTTGCGCAAAGTATTGTGTTTAGAAAAAAATGATGTTAAAAACCTCAACATCATTTTTAAAGACTTATCCATAAATACCCCACACGTATAGGTTTGATGAAAAAAAATTTCGAGTTTTAGTTTCAAGTATGGAGACCCCCCCCCCCCCCAAATTTTTTAATTTTTTCCAATTTTTGTGTAAAAATCGTAATGCGGTTAACAAAATACATCTATTTACCAAGTTTCAATAGTATAGTTTCTTCTTCTCTTATAGTTTCGGAGAAAACTGGCTGTGACATACGGACGGACGGACTAACAGACGGACAGACGGATGGAAAGACGGACATACATGAGAAAACCTGCGCGTCTTGGATAATTTCTCAAACTTGTATGTACTTGTAATGGCAGAGTATGCTGTACTGAGATTAATAATGTAACCATACTCTAAGAAATAAAGGATTTGAATTGAATTGAATTGAATTGTAGATATCTATTATATTTGAGATCATAATTATGAACGTGTGACCGTGATGCTATTGGTTTTGTTCCCCTGTCTATGTGATGGTCAGACGGCAGTCGCTTCATTGTAATTACCACACTTCCCGAATACTGGCGGCTTAATTTAAAGCCGTCCCGTAAAGAACGAGAATATACCTGTCGCATCCAAACAAACACAACGCGTGTGAAAGAGAAGGAAACTCCGATTCGGTCCGATGTCTGCTTTAAATGGACAACATTTCAAAATTGCTGAGCTATGAAACAAAAAATACCAGTTCTTCATTTACTTTTCCGCTTCTCGAATATATATTTATTTATATTTTATATTGCTTATTTACTGAGAAAAAAAATTAAAAACTAAAAAACGTAGGATGACGTCATCGGACGGCAGAATGTAAAATATTTCTTTGCTTAGCGCATTATAGTTTTAAATTTACGAAATGTCAATCCCATGACATGCAACTGTCAAAAATGAATGATGAATGAATGACGTTGACAATGATGACACTAGTATTCTTTACCTTTGACAGTAGTACCTTTTTTTATTAAAGCAATGATAAGCAAAGGAATATCACTGTATTCAGCCGTCCGATGACGTCATTTGGGGCTTACGTCCATTAAGAATATAAAGAATTTCAATAATTATTTTATGCATGAAAGTGGCCAAATTTTGAAAAAAGAAAAATAATGGTCTGTTCATTTTATGTCTATTTTCATATAAAAAAAAAACAATATGGACATGTCAAAAATATGAAATGTTGTCCATTAGGCCCTCTGGATCATGATCTTATCGTAACCCGGGCTCCGAGGCGACTGCTCTGGTCGCATCCGGGAAAGACACGCCAGCATGGTGATGACTCACTGTGCTGATTGATCAACATCCGTATCGACACCCGACTCATGTAGAACCGGTCGAGGAAGTACTGTATCGAGTTCTCGGTGCCAGGGTCCACCTCGTGCGACTCCTTCAGCTCGAGGACCCCCTGCGCCATCGTCTGGACCACGTCCGCGTGCCGGTTCCGTATGTGGATGAGGCGTTCGCAGAACCTGGAAAAAGGGAGAGTAACTTTTACAGAGGAGCATCATCATTTCAGCCAGTAGACGCCGCATAGGCCACCCCCAATATTCCCCTCACAGATCGCTCATAGACGCTGCTGGAAATAGGCTCCCCTAATATTTTCCACACAGATCGGTCGTAGATGGCCACAGCTGGACATAGGCCTCCCCCAATGTTCTCTACACTGATCGGTCGTAGACGCCTACTGCTGGATCTATATCCAGAGATCCCACTGCTGGATCTATATGTTGAGGGAGGGCTATCCCTCCCCCAACATTTTCCTCACAGATCGGTCGTAGACGCCCACTGCCGGACATAGGCCTCCCCCAATATTCTCCACCCAGATCGGCCCGCATCTAAAGGATTCGACCTCCATCAGATCTTTGGTCCACCTTGTGGGGGCCTGACACGGCTGCGACTTCCTGTACGTGGCCTCCATTCGACGACCTTTCCGCCCCAAAGGCAGACTGTTCTCCTCGCTATGTGCCCTGCCCAATGCCACTTGAGACATGCAATCCACATCCACGTTCAAAGCGGAGCGGCTTGCCCCCACGCCTGCCTCCGTTAATGGTTTAGATTATATTAGGTGTCTTCTTTTTCACCCGCATGTCCGGCTAAGCTGGTGGGATGGTCTGGCTTTGTTTGACTAAAGCATAGATACTTACTGACTCAAAATAGGCGGCTCCGGCTCCATCTTCTCAAACTGTATGATCTCCTCAAAAGACCTCTCGTACCACTGGTTCAACATTCCCACCGACGGCATCTCTAACAGGTTCTCTGGTAGTAGTGCTATCTCTTTCATTATGTTCGCCAATCTGAAAGGGAGAGAGGGAGCGAGTTAGTTTTGTTAGTTCCTCCAGTGCAAATTCTACATTATCACACCCTCGGAGCGAGACTGTCACTTTTGCAATACAAGCCAATTTATTTCAGAAGCTTTTGAAAATTTTAGTTTGTTGTGATTCACGATGCCTAAAAATTAGACACTAAAGAGCATGAAAAAACATTCTCTACGAAAAAAAACCGCCTTCAAAAACCACGAACTTCTAGTGTAAAATAATATTTTTAACAATTAAATTAAAATATGGCGTGATGGCCGTGTGGTCCCGGCAGAGTAGAATAGGCCACCCTCACTCTTACCGAGGTGTCGTAAAAGGCGACTAAGGTAAAGCTGCTGGCATGATCATCAGCACCCAGAGAAGAAAAACTCTGCATTTACATCAAAACCCTCGCCAACCCGTCTGCCAAGCGTGGTGAGTATGGCAATTACCCCTCATGTGATTGGGGGAGGCCCGTACCCCAGCAGTGGGGACTTAAATGGGCTGATGATGATGATGATGATGGCGTGATAAAGAAGAGGCATATACTCAGCAGTAGTTGGAAATGGGCTGATATGATGATGAAATTAAAATGGTATCTGAAGTGTTAAAAATATTATTTTACACTTCTTAGTACGCGATTTCCGAAGGCGGTTTTTTATTCGTAGATTTTTATTAAAATTTACATTGTGTCGCTCCGAGAGGGTGCGATATACTCGTATGTACGGTCGAGGAATCTGGCCCTTAACCACCTGAAGAGCAAAAATCGCTTGCAGTTTGCTTAGTTTTTTATTTGAAATGACGCAATTATTGAATTGTGCGCAAACGTTTTTCGAAAGTGGTTATGCTGCAGATTCCGGCGGTACATTCAACATAAGTAGTTGTAATATATGAGGACGTCTGGATCACTGGTGTCCCATCGGATTATGTGGGTAGGGGAAAAGAGAGCGCACTTGTGTTTACGCACACACTTGAGCACTATAATATAGGTATCCTGCGAACGTGGCCGATCGTTGAGATTGGCCACCATAACCGTAATCGGTTGGATGAATGGATATGTGGATTCATTTTGTACATTCCGATGAACTGTATCTGACTTGTAACAACACTTAGACCCACATTTTAAGCTAGAAGCGACAAACGAGCAGGCGGTTTACCTGATGGCAGGTAATCACCGCCGCCCATGAACATCTGCTGTATCAGTGAAGTCGCCGATGCGTTGCCGGGCTTTTTAGCATATAATCACTCGTAGGATATTTCAGGCGGGCTCAGGGTTCCCTTCATGGTTTCATAAATTAAAAGAATAAGAATAAAATAATTTATTTAGCGCCAAACATACACAAAAAAAATAAAAATATAACGAAATGGACATGAGAATGGCACTGAAATGGGCTCCACTCAGCATGTGTCACAGTGTCTAAAGGACACCCCGACGCTGGTCTTCCGTGGAGTCCAAGGAACTAAAGGACGTCACTGTGCGTGCTGACGTCATAAAGTACATAAGTACATTTAACCTTATTTAAATTAATTAAGAATAGACACAACCCAGACTATCATTACCTTACCCTATGGTTACTATTAAAAAAACAGCAATACTACTTGTAGGGCTACAGCCTTAACTGATTACTCCGAATATAACATAAAACATTGCACTCATACATATAAAACACAATATAAAATAAAAAATAATAACAATAAATACACAGCTTAACTGATGATACTTTAGCCGTGTGGTCCCCGGCAGAGTAGAATAGGCCACCCTCACTCTTACCGAGGTGTCGTAAAAGGCGACTAAGGTAAAGCTGCTGGCATGATCATCAGCACCCAGAGAAGGAAAACTCTGCATTTATATCAAAACCCTCGCCAACCCGTCTGCCAAGCGTGGTGAGTATGGCAATTACCCCTTATGTGATTGAGGGAGGCCCGTGCCCCAGCAGTGGGGACTTAAATGGGCTGACGATGACACAGCTTAACTATTTACAGTAATTTCTGGACAGAAAAAAGATATGACTTAAAGCAAAAAACCACGAACTAAAAAGTGTAAAATAACTTTTTTAACACTTCATAAGTACACTTTAAATAACATTTTATAACAGTACACGCGAGAAAAGATGTTATTGAAGTCGGCACCCAAGACTATCTTGTAATATTTCATTCAATTATTCAACAGGGATTAACACTTCGCACGCACTTCAATAACACCTTTTCTCGATTGTACTGAAAATGTTATTTAAAGTGTATGAAGTGTTAAAAATGTTATTTTACACTTTTTAGTTCGTGGTTTTTGAAGGCGGTTTTTTTTTCGTAGAAAAATTTTTTTCATGCTTTTTATTTTTAGTCTTACATTTTTTGGTATGCCCCCTCCGCTCTCCCCCCACCCACACCAATAACCATCAGCCTAATTGTGAATACGGTATTGAAAGAATTATCTTTAAAAACCTAACCGTTGAGGAGTTGACCTTCCATCATCAGCTGACCCCACAAAAATAATACAATCAGGCGTAAATAGTGCGTAATAGAGCGTTATCTATACATTATAAGTATGTATTTACAAAAGAAAAGTATATTTGTAATCCCACTGTTGATTCTGATATCCGTAACACAGCTGCTTGAGATACCTATCTCGGAGTCAGATCAATGTATGTGATGTTATGAAATATTTATTTATTTATTTAAATAGTGGTGCAGCTTTGATAAAAAATGCATAAACATTTCATGTGCCTATAAAATTTGAGGGTTGCACTTGATTTCTCTGGGATCCCTTCATCAGATCCTGATATGATGAAAATGGGACCAATTTAGAAGTGTGTTCTTTCAAATAAAAAAAAAGAATTGTGCAAATCGGTCAACAATTGGTGGAGAAATCGGTGAACATTCATTTTGTTTTTCTTGTTTTTTTAGTGTGTATTGTTGTTGTACTGGTGTGTTTTTTTATTTTTTATTTTATATTTTACATTAAAAAAGGCACCCGCGGAAGATCAGCGCTGTGGTGTCGGCCACAGCACATGCTGAGCGGGGACCAATTTTTTTGTACATTCTTTTGAACCATAAAATAACATACATAAAAAAATAATAAAAAATGACATCATACAGTCGAACATGGAACCTCCTAATTTTATGAAGTCGGTAAAAACGTATTATTGCAACAAACATGTTTTCGTATAACCTCGTCTTTAATCAAGCATTTCAATCAACCAAGAAAACCTTCCAATGTGTCCAAACTTTTTGAGCTGCGACGTGATGTTTTTGACACAAACGGATATTACACGCTAAGATCATTATAATAAAGTTGGATCTCACGTTATTGACTTTAAGGTGCCGGGTAGGGCACACTAGCGACGCCAATCGATTTCAATTTTTAGCTACTAAACCGGATATATTAAAAACAAAATGGGATTACAACCTCTCGAAAAACACTCAAACTATTTATTAAATAACCACGCACAAATGTTGGGTCCGTCAGCTAATGGTAGAAATACGCACATCGATTTTAAAAATCCAGAAGTGCATACTCGGATTCAAACCACTACCTCCCGTATGTTCTTCTCCACTGAGCTACCATTTCTTAAGCAGCTGCCACCTGTCTACACTCGCGGGCAACAAAAAATTTTCATACAGACATGCTCAGTTTAGAGGCCTACGAATATAATAGTAAATTTCATCGTCAGCCCATTTAAGTCCCCACTGCTGGGGCACAGGCCTCTCTCAATCACATGAGGGGTAATTGCCATACTCACCACGCTTGGCAGACGGGTTGGCGAGGGTTTAGATATAAACGCAGAGTTTTCCTTCTCTGGGTGCTGATGATCATGCCAGCAGCTTTACCTTAGTCGCCTTTTACGACACCTCGGTAAGAGTGAGGGTGGCCTATTCTACTCTTCCGGGGACCACACAGCAATAGTAAATTTGCTTTAGTGATAATTTCAATGTAAATTCATGTCAAAAATGATCTTCTCTTATTTAAGTCCGTTTTTGTACGCGAAAAATTGATTCACGCCAAAAGTGGCCGCTTTTGGCGTGAATCAATTTTTCGCGTACGCGTTGGACCCAACATTTTTGCATGGTTATTTAATAAATAGTATAAGTGTTTGCCGAGAGGTTGTAACCCCGAATTGTTTAAAATTGATCTGGTTTAGTAGCTAAAAATTAAAATCGATTGGCGTCGCTAGTGTGCCCTACCCGTTACCTTAAGAAAATTATCAATAAATTCTAATACACGTGTCCTAACTTTAAAAGAGGTTTACGGGTAATAGGCATGTGTACTAGGTCAGAGATTGGCAGATTTTTTAAATAGCATTGAGAAATAACGGTCAAAAGGAGCTACGTACAAAATTTCAGCTTGAAACCTTATGTATTATTTTTGTTATGAGCCCTCGAAAGGAAAAGATAGGCAAGTAAATTTTAAGTCTTAAATTTACGAAATATTTATATAGCAATCGATATCTTATTCAATTTATAGCAACTTTTGTTAAGAAACAATTTTCACAAACGCACTCTTTCATATAGCTATCTCGCGATGCGCACAAACTATTGAGGACTGACGTCACGCCTCGCGTCGCTGTTCGTATGGAGCGTTTTGATCAAGTCTATTTTAAGTGATTTTTAAATTGTCCTATCTCGAAGAGTTTCCAAGCTAACAAATCCATTCTTTCACCGATGTTTTCACTTTTGAGGGGTTCTTCTATTACCAACAAGAAAAAAAAATAGGACACAAGCCTAATTGGGGCCACGGCCTTACAGAAAACTGGCGTAAAGTAGCATTTGTTTCGCCGAGTGCCTCATTGTCATTTGTTTTCGAGACTGGTCTCCCGCCTAGACCAAACAAATATACTTGTCTAAGTTTGAATGAATGGTATTAAATCTTGTGGTAATTGACAAAATTTCAAAATTGCTGAGCTATGAAACAAAAAAATAACAATTATTTATTTACTTTTCCGCTGCTCGAATATATATTTATTTATTTTTTATATTGCTTATTTAATGAGAAAAAAATTAAAAGCTAAAAAACGTAAGATCACGTCATCGGACGGCAGAATGTAAAATATTTCTTTGCTTAGCACATTATAGTTTTAAATTTACGAAATGCCAAACTTATGACATGCAACTGTAAAAAAAACCAACTTGTCAACGCTGAATGAATGTGTGACGTTGACAATGTTGACACTAGTATTATTTACCTTTGACAGTAGTACATTTTTTTATTAAAATAATGATAAGCAAAGGAATATCGCTGTATTCAGCCGTCCGATGACGTCATTTGGCGCTTACATCTGTTTAGAATATCAATAATTATTTTATGTATGAAAATGGCAAAACTTTGAAAAAAGAAAAAATATGAGTCTGTTCATTTCATGTCTATTTTCATATAAAAAAAACAATATGGACATGTTAAAAATATGAAATGTTGTCCATTACAGATACCTTTATACTATCTACTACGTATTTATTTTATATTGTGCAATAAAATTTCAACCTATTTCCTAAAGATAAACAGAAACACACAGACTCAATGTTTATTCATAATTTACCCTCACAGCTAGATAATATCTCTCTTTATTTGTCAAACTAATAATAACACAAGTATATACATTACGTGATTATTATTTAATTGGAACGTCCTCTTAGATAATTACGGTACCATTTAGTCACCGGTCATATTCATCAACGTGTTATAAACATCAGAATTATTAATGAAAGTAATTAGGGTTAAGGATTACGTTATGATCACGGTTGGACAGTAAAATTAGATCATCATTACCAACTCAACTGCCTTATGAAAGGGCACTTCCATAAATAAATAAATTATTCACTAAATCACAAACATTGATCTGACTCCAACATAGGTAGCTCAAGCACCTGTTACGGATATCAGAACCAACAGCGGAATAACAAATATTATACATTTAATACTTTTCTTTTATAAATACATACTTACAATGCATATAAACATCCATACCAATATTAACAGACATATTCATGCACACAAAATAATGTTTGTACTGTGTGGGGGTCTAACCCGCAACCCTTGCACCAGAGGCAGCGTTCACTACCACTGATCCAAACAGGTCGTCATATCTATCAACACATTTATTCTATGATTCTAAATCACTATACAGTTCTTTTTTTTATGTCATAGGTGGCAGACGATCAAACGGATCACCTGATGGTAAGCGATTGTCGCCGCCCATGCTAACCTTTAACCCCTCTTTCCCCCGGATTGGGCCTCCGGTACCTTCACCCACGCAGCTCAACACAGCACAGTGCTGCTTCACGCCGGTTTTCTGTGAGAGCGTGGTATTTCTCCGGTCGAGCCGGCCCATTCATGCCGAAGCGTGTCTCCCACGGTAAAAACAACCCACAGTTCGATTTAGCTTGAACATAATAGGACCCATGATGTTGCCTTGTGGTACAGTAATCGATGACCATTGCTTATGAATATGAAGTCAAAGTATATGTGTTTAAAGTTTTCGAATCAAAAAATGAATCCCAACATGCAGCCCTGTGTCCCTTTTAGCTGCGTGTTACACCTACACCAAGCAGCCATAAGAGTGTAACATTTTATTTAACTACCTATTGTTGCTTTGCTATAAACACGTAATTTACATTTGAAAAAATTAATCGTTAAGTGAAGTATTTTATATTGAATTCCACCTTGATTGTTTACAACAAAAAGCAAATTTACACTTATTAAGCGTATAAGAATATTGATTGTTATGATTCGATTTAAGAAAAATCTTACGTCATGCATATTTGATAAAAATGTTATGTTAGTTAAAAGTGATACTATATCTTTATTTAGCTTAGAGTTGCCCAAAGCGCTCGTATTACAATATAATATAAAACGGTACCCAGTATATAACCTTGTGGTACACTTCCCCTAAATGACCATCGGTAACTTAAGAATGCGCAGTCAGTTATAATGTTTGTTAGACTGTCACATAATAAGGGTTATTAAAATGAACATTTTGTCCATAGTCACTTTTACCATTGTTTCAGTATTTCTTAACATCTTTATTAGAATCACGCGATACCAGTTGGTGTTTATCGACTATATCTATACTCGTACTTTTGACATGCGCTTATCTTTTATTCAATAAAACAAACATAAAACGTAGGGCAAAATACATTTCTTTTATCACGCCGACTGATATCTGAGAATTGATAGCTAGCAAATCTACATAATTTCGTTTGGTCATGAGTCATGACAATTGATAATATTCCAATATAATTTCGAACATAGGACATTAATATAATTTCTAACTTTCACTAAAGCCTTTGACTGATTGATTGATAGATACAAAAACGAAATAGATTAGAAGGTTTCACACTCGCTTTAGAAGAAATTATTTCACATAGTACAAGATGTCTCGATGTTCTTCTACAGTGAAACACGAATAATTTTATTCATAATTAAATTTGTATTACAAACTCGTATAATTTTTAAACTCCACTAGTTTTTCTTGTGGTGGTATGTAAAACGAAATCAAACACATACGAAAAACATCTTTGTCATGTCTCTCTTACATATTCGACTTACTTTATTGGACTTTATTCGAGCGTTACATTGATTGATCGACGAATACAAAGACAAGAATTCGTAAAATTGTATCTTTGACTTCAAATAAAAGAAGATTAAGAAATTGATACTCTGCGAATGGGTTTCTTTAATATAATCACATATTAAATAAAATAGAATCGTAGTAAATAAGTAGAAAACTATAGCTAGTAGCAATTTTGGGTATTATTTTGTCGGTCAATCCATATTGTTAACTTACGTGTTCGCTTTATCCAGGGCAAGAGTTAGTGGAAGCTTTGACCGTGAGAGATCCACGCTTCGGCGTGAATGGGCCGGCTCAGCCAGAGTGATACCATAGAAAGTAAATACTAAAGTGCATAAGACTTCTTGCAGCCGACTCCGCATGTTTTAATTCATTTTGGTTCGACTGAGTGTTTACAATGTCATCTTTATTAGAGTTGTTTGGTGTTAAAATGCTTTAAGAAGAGGTAAAAAATACTTAATTATCAAAGTTGTAAATTTAAAAAAGCCTTCTTAAGCGCACCACTATAAGTAACCATTTAACATATTCTATTTCGTTTAATTTTCAATAGTACAAAAGCGAATATTTTATCTGTATACGTTTGTACATGGGCACATGTATGACTGTAAATATTATTTGGTTTAGGCAGTACATTATCTAGTTGTTGATAGATTTTACTCTCAACGGGGGTCAAGTTTAAACAACTTATTTACGAATCCGTTGCAAACAATCAACTCTGATAATAAAATATATACAAATGGTTCTAAGATACCTCCTTGAGTAACCTCGAAATAACTGACTGTAAACATAAATAAAAAGAACACGTCCATTTTCTTTCACTGCTAAATCAACAGAGACAGTATCAAAACCGTTAGCAAATATTCTTTATTATTCTTTTTATAAAATCCTATCAGGATTTTTAACAATTCATTTACAAGACAGACGGGCATACATCATCGGGGTGACTATAATCTGTCAAATATGCTCAATTAATATTCGTTTGGATTATAACTAACATTAAAGAATTTGATAGATTCGTAATAATTTAATGGTACATCAATGTGTGGCTGTTCATACATTATTAGATAGAATAGTGAACTCATCAGAACGAATTTATTGATCTAGTTCAGCAATTCTATTTTTATTTGCCACCAACTTTTTCATAACTAATCTTTAAATAACATTGTCGTATCTCGTATTTTGCATAACATAAGCAAGCTACTATAAACAATTGATAGTATTTTACATTTTTTATCATATTTACCAGTAACTGGCATAGATTATAAATCCTACGTCAATCTATTTGTTTGTGTGAAGAATATAAAAACCTTTTAATACTTTGAGTAACAACACACTTTATAATGCATTGTTTTTTTACCCGACTACGGCGAAGCAAAAAGGAGGGTTATGATTTTGACCTGTATGTATGTATGTCTGTAAGTATGTGCGTATGTATGGTAACATTTTATAACAGTACACTCGAGAAAAGGTTTTACCGATGTCGGCGCCCAATTGCTATCTTGTAATTCAAAATTCAAAAAAAATCAAAATTATTTATTCAATAACACACATTTCATACAGATAATTGTGGAGCTTCCTTTTAAGCAACATATTTGCTTGTATTAGGGAACTCAAATTTAATACAATATTCAATTATTCAACAGAGCTTAGGCGCCGACTTCGGTAAAACCTTTTCTCGAGTGTACTGTTATAAAATGTTACAAGTGTAGGTATAAAGTGATAAAAATATTAATTTTACACTTTTTAGTTCGTGGTATTTGAAGGCGGTTTTTTTTTCGCAGAAAAAATTTTTTTCAAGCTTTTTAGTGTCTCATTTTTTGGCAAAAAAAACGAGACACTAAAAAGATCTTTTTAAATTTGAGGATTCTCATTTTTTTAGCAGAACCCTAAATTTTTCCAGGATCCCATAATCAAATCCTGATATCCTGATCATGGTACCAATCCGGGACTATCTTCTTTCCAACTAAATCTAAATCGGTTCATAAATGGCAATGTAATCGGCGAACAAACATAAAATATATATATATACATGTCGAATTGAGAACCTCTTTTTTTTTTAAATAGGTTAGAAATAACGAAAATACTTCCACTAGTTTGCTTTTGAGCTTGGACACATTTTTATTAATGACACGAGATTCATAATAATCATTATATTCTCCAGCCGTTTACGGTTACGGCGGCCAATCTCAACGATCAGACACGTACGCAGGATATATTAGAGTAACAAAAGTGCAATCTCTCCGTTACCCTCATATTCCGATAGGACACCAGCGTGACACGACCGGAGAGGGATTGGGCGCAGGACCAACGGCTTAACGTGCTTTACGAGGCACGGGGGTACAAGACCGCCCACGTCCAGACTCCGGGCTAACACTAAGAATTTCTTACCGAAAACTTAGGTACAAATGTTTGGCCCGACATCCGGGGATCGAACCCGGCATCTCTTGCGCACCCGTCGCTTTATAGTGCGACCCACTAACCACTTCTACACCGAGGCAGTCGAGAGTACGAGATTTATCATCATCATCATCATCAGCCCATTTAAGTCCCCACTGCTGGGGCACGGGCCTCCCTCAATCACATGAGGTGTAATTGCCATACTCACCACGCTTGGCAGACGGGTTGGCGAGGGTTTTGATATAAATGCAGAGTTTTCCTTCTCTGTGTGCTGATGATCATGCCAGCAGCTACACTACCTTAGTCGCCTTTTACGACACCTCGGTAAGAGTGAGGGTGGCCTATTCTACTCTGCCGGGGACCACACGGCCTGATACACGACACGAGACGGGGACACGAGATTTATAGTAGATCTACAAAATGCATTTGATGACGTCATCGCAATACAGTTTATTGCGATGACGTCACCAAATTACATTCTCGATACGAGAGGCAATTATCGGACCACTTGTCGGCGAAATGTTTGCCGATAAAAAACAGCCATTGATATGGTAATATTAGTAATACGATTTATCTAGATTTTTTTTGTTTACTCTCCTCATCCTAGCGTGTAATACGGTATTTGACTATTTTTTATTTTATTTTTGTAATCAAAATACATCTCAATGATAGAAACATCGTTGAAAGAATTACTTGATTCTCATTTAAATTACCTGAGATATCACAACTTTAAAATCACATAATTTTGGGCAAACCCAAAACGCTCCATACAAATGGCTACTGAGATGTGACGTCATAAACAAGTATTTTTGTATGCATTTCATTTGAATTTTGTATGGTAGCTATATCAAATGTTTCGTTTATGTCAATGGGTCTATTATAATAGTTGGTGCAAATTGTATGGGATATTTAATGGTTTAATTATTTTTTAATAATTGCATATTCTTAAAATGGACTTGCCTATGAATCTTTGAATGACCATAAAACAGGCTAGACGTTATATTTTTAATTGGGATTTTTTGCAATGGGCACATATTTGCTTATATCTATAAAATCCCATAATATATATAATATTTATCGAAATATAGAAGATCTCAAATACGCTTGACAGTTTTTACACATAGCACACACCGATTCTCACCACAATGCAATGTAATTTAAGATTTTTATTTTTGATTTTGATTGTAAGCAATTATTGTGTGTAATTTATTTTTATTGTTGGAGAGCCACATTTAGGCATGAATGGACCGGCTCGACTGGAGTGATACCACTGCCGCACAGAAGACCGGCGTGTAGTAGCGCCTGCGCTGTGTTTCGCCGTGTGAGTGAGGTTGCGGGAGGCCCAATGGGGGGGGGGGGGGGGGTGGGGGGGGGGGGGGGGGGGAGGGGGGGGGGGGGGAAAGGTTGGCAGCGCACTTGTGACTCCACTGATGTTGCGGGTGTCCATGGGCGGCGGAATTGCTTACCATCAGGTGATCCGTCTGCCACCTCTCACATATAAAAAAAATATTTTTATTTTTCGTAATTTGTCACTATATCCCCGTGTACCCTCGCAGCCTCTTAAGTGACGGCTGATATCAGTGATTTCGCCTCGTGCGGATGCTTTACACTGAGCCTTGACCTACTAACTGGTTGCTGCAGCATACACACAATAGGTAACTACCTACATAGTATAAGATTTTTTTTTGTTTTGTTTTCTTTAAAATTGAAACTTGGATGCTTTTATGTTGTGATGTGTATATTGGTTACAACATACGTTGTTGTAACCAATAAAAGTGTTATCTATCTATCTATCTATAGGTATTATGATAAAATATTTATATTTTACCCGACTACGGCGAAGCAAAAAGGAGGGTTATGATTTTGACCTGTATGTATATGTATGGTTGTTCATCTGTTCCCTCATCACTTCTAAACTAGTTATTTTATTCGAACAAATGAGGTGTCGTTAGAAGCGTCTTGATTGTCTTCTGGTTATAGGCGACTTATGGTCACGTCAAATTGACTACAGCGCCCTCTGGGGAACTTAGAGTAAGGAACTAAAAAAAAAATTAACGGTACCGAGAGGGGTATCAAATGAAATAACTTTTTAGCACATTTCAAATATGTAATTTTATTTACAACTAATAATATGTTGAATAAAAATAAAGTTAAAAACCTAAAACCGGACTACCAAAAAAACACGCTCTAAAAAGTACGAAACAAGAAAACTGTCTGCTGGATTATGCCGTATTGCCGTGATCGTATGCCACCTGCTGTAGCAAAACAGATTCATTATAATAATAAAATAAAATCGAAGTGGCGTACAATAGTTCAGCCAAGCTAATAAGCCACATTTGACGTTTCTAAATCTTAGATTCATAGAGAGGTGACCTACTAAAAAACTTCGAATAAAGTGAATAATCGATATGTACTTCAAGCAAACGTGAATCGGATACTATAATAATGAAAAAGAAGTTATTAGTTCTTTTATTTGGAGAAATGGCAATCAAAATTATTGGAACAAAAAAAGTAGGTACCGATCCTAGATATCGATCCGCGTCCAGTTTATTTCGTTTTCATCGAAATCAAAGAGTAATGGAATATTGTATGCCATAGATATTATTTATTTTTACAAAGTCTAAAAATCTAAAAATACTGATGTCGATATAAGTTGTGGTTCTTTAGTTAAATTTTAAAAAACTAGTTCTCCCCAAAAGGTGTCAAAAACACCTCTCTTTGTAGTGAAATTGATTTAAGTAATATTGAATTCATTCTTCAACACTACCTACTGTTACTGTTGTCAATATTGCATGCCGTTGTCACCTATAAATAAGATTTCGTTTAGATTGATTTATAAATTTTCTGGTGTTATTATTGTATCATGTACTGATGTAAATTTTGTTGGTGATCTTATAAATAAATAAAGTTATTAATGTATTTATATTTTTAAACGAGAGGATAATACGCTTTCATTTATGAATAAATACCCCTACACGATTAACATTGAATTCGTTCGATTATTTGGGGAACATTACTAGAGTTTAAAAAGACAATAGGTTGACACACGCAACATTGTACCAACGTTCAATGCTCTAGAAAAGTAAATGTTTAATAAGTTTATAAACAGTTCAACAGAGAAATTAAATCGTGAAATTATCTTTTTTGCCTTTATTGAAGTAAATAAATGCAAACGTAATTTTTAGAAAATTAAGATAATTGTGCTTTTTATGCATGAGCAATGCTCGGCGTCTCTCTCCGAGATCGAATCCGAAATGAGGTGATCCGGCAGAGAACCAAAGTTATCGACATTGCTCACCGGATTAGCAAGCTTAAGTGGCAGTGGGCTGGCCATATTAGCCGCAGAACCGACAACCGATGGGGTAAACGAGTTCTGGAGTGGAGACCGCGTCTTGGCAAACGTAATGTAGGGCGCCCTCTGGTTAGGTGGGAGGACGATCTGCGCAGGATGGCTGGCAAGAGCTGGATGCGAGAAGCCATGGATAGATCACAGTGGCGAACAATTGGAGAGGCCTACGTCCAGCAGTGGACTGCGATAGGCTGATGATGATGATGATGATGATGTGCTTTTTAACATTGTATAATGCTGTTAGGAAACCGCCATAAACTCATTCAAGATTTAACGTTATCTGTAATCATCAGTCACTCACTGTGTGAATTATCATCGACGGGTGTTTACACAAACAAAAATATTTGCTTTGTTTCACTGCCGGTTGTTGGCTGGGTTTTTCCTCAGACTTTTAATTACTTTGTACCTAATAATAACATGGACCGACGGTAGCTCAGTGGATTGAAACAAGTGCCTTGTAAACGGATCGGAAAGTTGATTCTCGTCAGAATCAACTTTCCGATTCCGGTGGTAGAATCAAATTATATTTATCCATTTCTTAGTATGTTCTTGTGATCACAAACCCGAGCTGTTCGAAAAATTCGAAACATCCTATTTGCTCGACCCGGAAATCTAACCCAGGACCCCGAGATCACAACCCGGTAAATTAAAATCGATTGGCGTCGCTAGGGTGCCCTTCCCGTCACCTTAAGAGCCTGCAACGCTTGCGTCCATGGGCGGCGGTAATCACTTACATCCGGTGAGCCGTCTGCTCGTGTGTCTGCCATAATGTAAAAAAAAGTTTTATCTTTTCATTGTGAACCTTTAAAAATATTACCTACCTCACTGGTAACTCCTTCCGAAGAAACATGAAAGATTTCCTTTCGCACGCATTGAGACCTGAAACAAATAAAAATATTATAAGTACAGTCAGCGTCAGATCAAGTTACCCCCCTGGAGTTGAAAAATAGCACTTGTGCCCCAGACATAAGGACGGTGCAAGTCGACGTGACGCCGTGTGTACATGTACGTTTTTAACCGATGTAAAAAAAAAAAGAAGAAGGTTCTCAATTCGACATATATTATTTTTTTTAATGTTTGTTCGCCGATTGCTATTTATCAACTGATTTAGATAAGATAAGATAAGATAAGATGATTATTTTTAGTTCGAAAGTAGATAGTCCCGGATTGGTACCATGATAAGGATATCAGGATCTGATGATGGCATCCCGGAAAAATTGAGGGGAACCCTCAAATTTTAAAAGCACACGTAATGTTTTTGTATCTTTTTGCAAGGGTTGCGGGTTCGATCCCCGAACAGTACAAACATTTGTGTGCATGAACATGTATGTTTGTATTGGTCTAGATGTTTTCTATGTATTATAAGTATGTATTTATAAAAGAAAAGAAATAAATGAATAATACATGGTGTCTGTAAACATTTACATCCCTTTAATCACGTGTTCTACTAACCATGTGAACAAAATTTTTTCTATCACTTGAAAATTGGCATGAAAAATTTTTAACTTTTCATACAAAGTCTGTCACGTGACTTGGTCATTTTGTATGGGGAGTCGAAAAATTTTTTGATGAATTTCGAAGACGTTGAACAAATTTTGTTCAAAATGGTAGGTAGAACACGTGGTTAAAAGGTCACAGACACACCATGAATTCATTTATTACTTGTCTTTTGTAAATACATACTTATATTATGTGACTGCCTCGGTGGCGCAGTGGTTAGAGGGTCGCACTTTAAAGCGACGGCTGTGCAAAAATTTGTACCTATGTTTTCGGTAAGAAATTCTTAGTGGCAGCACGGAGTCTGGAAGTTGGCGGTCTTGTACCCCCGTGCCTCGGAAAGCACGCTAAGCCATTGGTCCTGCGCCCAATCCCTCTCTGGTCATGTCACAGTAGTGTCCCATCGGAATATGAGGGTAAGGAAATAGAGAGTGCACTTGTGTTTGCGCACACACTTGAGCACTATAATATATCCTGCGTAAGTGGCTGATCGTTGAGATTGGCCGCCGTGGCCGTAATCGGTTGGAGGATATTATATTATGTAATTCTGCTGTTGCCTCTGATTCTGACAAAATTTCGTATTGCATCCCAAAAGATATGGCAACTCCTACATTATGTATACCCAGAATAGGTCTCCGGTACCCTCACTCGTCGAAACCCGTCGTGACTTCACGCCGGTTTTCAGTGAGGCCGTGGCATCACTCCGATCAAGCCGGCCCATTCATTCGTAAGCTTGGCAGCCCATAATCGTCTCCCGATAGAAAAAAGTTAATGTTTCCGAAAATTAGGTTCCATTATCTCGTTTCGTAGGAGTTTCAATTTTCTAACTCGACGGTTTGATAAATTACCAATTTATTGAAGAACTAAACCTTATTTATGTGGAGAACTTCCATTTAGCACCAGAAATATTGGATCGTCTTTTGTTCGAGATAAAGTTATTTTAATCCTGAATCATGGTCCAAGCGTACTCAGTACAATAATTAAAATCCATACAAATACATAAATGATCTCCTTTGTTTTGTTGAACCAATTGCGAATTGGACCAATCGCGAATTGGACCAATAGCGAATTGGACCAATAGCGAATTGGACAAATCGCGAATTGGACGAATAGCGAATTGGACCAATCGCGAATTGGACTAATCGCGAATTTGTAAATTTTTGATGATTGGACCAATCGCGAATTGGACCAATCGCGCCTAAATGCTCCGGGCTCCAGAACGACAGCTTCGCACTGTTATATCCGATATTAGTACCTAACAATTGCTTAGGTAGACATTTTGTCTTTTAATAAAACCAATTGCCTCCATGCGGTCAAGTGAGTTGCCAGTAGTCTGTAGCCAGTTGCCTAACATACGCACACAATAGCCTGACTGCCTCGGTGGCGCAGTTGTTAGTGGGTCGCACTTTAAAGCGACGGCTGCGCAAGAGGTCCCGGGTTCGATCCCCGGGTCGGGCCAAAAATGTGTACCTAAGTTTTCGGTAAGAAATTCTTAGTGGCAGCCCGGAGTCTGGAAATTGGCGGTCATGTACCCCCGTGCCTCGGAAAGCACGTTAAGCCGTTGGTTCTGCGCCCAATCTCTCTCTGGTCGTGTCACAGTAGTGTCCCATCGGAATATGAGGGTAAGGGAATAGAGAGTGCACTTGTGTTTGCGCACACACTTGAGCACTATAATATATCCTGCGTACGTGGCTGATCGTTGAGATTGGCCGCCGTAGCCGTAATCGGTTGGAGGACCATCCGCAATCAGTTGCAAATCATCCGTGTCCGCGAATCCCTAAAAAGAAAAGTGAGGTTCCCCTAAATTTCATGTCGTGAATTCGGTTCGGGAATAAATTCAGTGTTAGGAACTTTGGTGTTTAATTTTTTAAAAAGACATTCGCCGGGTGCTGCGTAACAGCACGCAAGATGCGAAAAGTGGTTTTAATATTTTTTAAAAAGGCCGGCAACATTAGCGATCATTGTGATTTCGCGGATGTTCACGGGCGGGGTTGTTTAATTTCCATCATCATGTAAACAGATATTTATGAAGAAAAAAAATAATGTAAAAATTCTCCTGTGACGTCTTGATTGGACTGATGCCACGGCCTCACTGAAAACCGGCGTGAAGTCACGACGGTTTTCGAAGATTGAGTGAGGGTACCGGAGACCTTTTCGGGGTATGCATATGTAGAGTTGCCATATCTTCTGCGATCCAATACGAAATTTTGTCAGAATCAGAGGCAACAGCAGAATTACATAATATAAGTATGTATTTACAAAAGAAAAGTAATAAATGAATTCATGGTGTGTCTGTGACCTTTTAACCACGTGTTCTACCTACCATTTTGAACAAAATTTGTTCAACGACTTCGAAAGTAATCAAAAAAATTTTCGATACAAAATGACAAAGTCACGTGACAGACTTTGTATGAAAAGTTAAAATTTTTTCATGCGAATTTTCATGTGATAGAAAAAATTTTGTTCACAATGGTTAGTAGAACACGTGATTAAAGGGATGTAAATGTTTACAGATACACCATGTATTATTCATTTATTACTTTTCTTTTATAAATACATACTTATAATACATAGAAAACATCTAGACCAATACAAACAGACATGTTCATGCACACAAATGTTTGTACTGTGCGGGGATCCAACACTTGCAACAGTGGCAGCGTTCTCTACTACTGATCCAAACGGGTCGTCAATATGGGACATATGAAAAGTGTCTGTTCAAAAGGTTCTATTTCCCTATATAATAATAATAATAATAAGTCTCAGTCTCATAGTCTCTCCATAGTACCAGTTAACCGGTCCACTAACACCTCAACCCAATAGCCCAGTTCATTTTGTTGTCCATTCTTTTCAATAGTCTTTTGCCAACCGGGGACTGTCCTTGGCTACACTTATGTAGTGTATACAGGGATAGTCGCCGGCTGGTGTCACAACACATTATAGTAAAACTGTCCTCTACGTGTTGGCTTCGGCCCCACGCACGCCTTCCAAAAGTCCGGGACATAATTGCCCGTGGTTATGGAACAACTGACAAACATAATAATAATAACCAATGTTGCCCGCCTTGATATATCTGGTAGCAAGCTTTTGCTTAGCTTCCTGGTAGCTTATTATAGGGGGCCCATCTAGTGAGTGGCAAGTCACCACCTGCCCATTTTTTCGTGATTTTTATCATTGATCGGGCAGGTGCCATAGTCTGTCCATAGATAAACCCGAGTTGTGTTCGAAAAATTCGAAACATACTTTTTACTCGACCCGGGAATCGAACCCAGGACCTCGAGATCACGGCCCGGTACGTAAACCACTAGACCAACAGGACGTCATTAAACAGTAAAAGTACTTAAATGCTATTTAATAGTCAGTACAGGTCAGTAGGTATATCACACCTATTGTGTGTTGATTGGTTGCATTATATAAACAATTGCACATGAACAGTTATACATATAATTTGTATAAATTAACATGTTAAAAATATAAGTACCTCCTACCTATTAGTAAGTAGGTTAATTAAGGTGACTAAAAGTGTGTAACTCTTTTCTGAAACGACTCAGTGATCCGACTCAGCCAAATCATAATAATAATTCTCACAACATCTCATACGTTGACCTGATTTTGTACTAAGTAGCTTAAGCACCTGTGTTACAGATATCAGACAACAGAGGAACACAAATATATACTTAAATACATATATTACACCCAGACACCGAAGAAACACAAGTGTTCATCGCACGAATGTTTGACCAGGGTGGGGATCGAACCCACGACCTTTGGCGTAAGAGGCAGGGTCACTACCAATTGCGCCATCCGGTCAGTCAAAAAAAAAAAATATTTATTTTTGTTTCCGAATCGGAATCTCAATATCACATTTAACTTTAATTTCGTCCATATTTATAAAAATCCTACCAATTGCGCCATTCGGTCAGTCGAAATCCGGTCAAATGATACACTGTTTCGAATTTCTAATGTCCGCTCCGAATGTATCACTCGACTCAAATGGATCTCGAGTCCGAGTGCCAACGAGCGAGTCTCAACGATCAGCCACGTACGCAGGATATACCATAGTGCTCAAGTTTGTGCACAAACACAAGTGCACTCTCTATTCCCTTACCCTCATATTTCGATGGGACACTACTGTGACATGATCGGAGAGGGAACGGGCGCAGGACAAACAGCTGAACGTTCTTTCCGAGGCACGGGGGTACAAGACCGCTAACTTCCAGACTCTGGGCTGCCATTGAGAATTTCTTACCGAAAACATAGGTACAAATTTTTGGCCCGAACCGTGGATCGAACCCAGGACCTCTTGCGCAGACGTCGCTTTAAAGTGCGACCCACTAACCACTGCGAAACCGAGGCAGTAGATACTAGTCTAACAATAGGCTTGTGTCCTATTTTTCTCTTGTTGGTAATATAAGAATCTCTCAAAAGTAAAAATATCGGTTAAAGAGATAGGACAATTTGAAAATCATTTAAAATAGATTTGCCCAAAACGTTCCATACAAACAGCGACGCGAGGCGTGACGTCAGCCCTCACTAGTTTGTGCGAGATAGCTTTGTTCGATAGCTAGTGCGTTTATGAAAATGGTTTCTTAACACAGGTTGCTATAAATTATAGAAGATGTCGATTGCTTTATAAATATTTCGTAAATTTAAGACTTAAAATTACTTGCCTATCTTTGCCTTTGAGGGCTCATAACAAAAATAATACATAAGGTTTCAAGCTGAAATTTTGTACATAGCTCATTTTGACCGTTATTTCTCAATGCTATTTAAAAAATCTGCCAATCTTTGACTTAGTACACAAGCCTATTGTACCTCTATAAGATCGAGATAATTCTACGGCAATTAGATAAACAGGAAAACTATATACAATACTTGTACACTTGCTGTCGTTATATATGTAGTGTTACGACGTGCCTCAGGAAGCGACAAGATGGCGAGGTCACCATTACAGCCGAGCCTCTGTTGTGCAACAGAACAACAACACAATTATCACGTTTCTGTTGTTATTTGAGTGGATAATAAATGAGTGGAAAATTATACCTCTACATCATAATGATCTTAGCGTTTACCCCTGCCAAAAAAAAAAAAAATAATATCCTCCAACCGATTACGGCTACGGCAGCCAATCTCAACGATCAGCCACGTACGCAGGATATATTATAGTGCTCAGGTGTGTGAAAACACAAGTGCACTCTTTATTCCCTTACCCTCATATTCCGATGGGACACTACTGTCACACGACCAGAGAGGGATTGGGCGCAGGATCAACGGCTTAACGTGCTTTCTGAGGCACGGGGGTACAAGACCGCCAACTTCCAGACTCCGGGCTGCCACTAAGAATTTGTTACCGAAAACTTAGGTACAAATTTTTGGCCCGACCCAGGGATCGAACACGGGACCTCTTGCGCAGGCCGTCGCTTTAAAGTGCGACCCACTAACCACTGCGCCATCGAGGCAGTCAAAAATAACTTAATTTGAAACAACAAAAAATGTTCATACTAAATTTCTAGGCGTTATGTATGTGTCTATATATTTTGTGGCTGCGGTAAGCAATAATGTCTTTAACAACCTGTCATATGCTATTAAAATGCATCATCACTAATTTATTACAATTTTACCTATCAATTGTTTGAATGGGTGCCAGCTGCCAAGATAGTGTAGGCGGTTCGAAGCGGTTTTTAAGTGATAAAGATATTAAAATATACGACAATTCTGAATGAATATCACTTGTTGACCGTCACGTTAAATTGGTATTAACAATACAGACGAAACAGAGGAAAGACAAAAGAAATCAACTCGCGTGACATTATGTCCTTAGCTTTAGACGTAACTCAGAATGTCACGCTTCAGAGTCGTCAGCCTGTTGCAGTCCACGGTTGGAAATATCTCCATATGTACGCCACTCGATCGATCTTCGAAATAATGTAAAGCCATACAAATCAATGGACAAAAGCATTATCTGGTTAACGGCTTAATTTTGCACGTCGAACTTTACCCACTGACTCACACCACATTATATAACTACTGACCTCAAAACTCAAGGGCAAAGTTGTTTACGATTTACGGACACTACTCGCGCTTCGCGGCAGAAACCGGAACTACGACTATCACCATACTTGTGATGTTTTAATTGGCCTTGCTGGACTATCGATACTACATATTAATGAGTAATCGATAGTTTTTTTTTTATTATGTGCAGACGTGTATACCTTACGCTTTACTGAAACGACTCAGTGATCCGACTCAGCCAAATGATACACTGTTCCGAATATCTAATGTTCGCTCCGAATGTATCATTCGACTCAAATGGATCTTTAGTCCGAGTGAACCGAATGATCCGAGTGAGCCGAATGATCCGAATGAGCGGAATGAATCACGGATCTGTCTGTGTGTCGATGTTCCAAATGAAGCGTTTCACCGCTGCACTGATCCAGATGCAAATGTTCCACTCATTTGAAAGATACGTTTTTGCCAGGTCTAATTATGTGTCATTCTTTCTACTTTATACCAATAGATGACGCTAGGTGTCGATTACATCGCGGAAGCGTTTTTTTCTTTTTCAAGGTTTTCGGATTACCTATATGCGCTGGCGCTGTCTGTAGGATTTAAACCTCTTTATATAATTATAAGGATAGGAAAGCAGACTTACAGACTG
>CM032489.1:3020091-3200091 GCA_019059595.1 Marasmia exigua
TAAAAATAAATCATCATCCTACCTTTTCGCAGGTCATCTGGTATCAGCGCAGTATGTCTTCCTTTTTCATACGTCCCTGTCATTCGTCATCGAATCATCCATCCCTTTTTCCATCATGTCATTCTTTACACAATCCATCCATCTCTTTTTCGGCCGTCCTCTGTACCTCCACCCACTTACATTTACTGACTGACCGGATGGCGCAATTGGTAGTGACCCTGCCTCTTACGCCAAAGGTCGTGGGTTCGATCCCCGCCCTGGACAAACATTCGTGCGATGAACACTTGTGTGTGTTCAGTGTCTGGGTGTAATATATGTATTTAGGTATATATTTGTGTTCCTCTGTTGTCTGATATCTGTAATACAAGTGCTTAAGCTACTTAGTACGGAATCAGGTCAACGTATGAGATGTTGTGAGAATTATTATTATTATCATTTACACTCATCACTCTTTTGGTTACATGGCAATACCAGGAAAAACGATGCATAATAATCCTTGTGTGTGATACTAAAATTATTATACTACCTTTTGCCCACGGCTTCGCTCGCGTTAGAAAGGGAGGGAGGGAAAGAAAAAGCAGCCAATTGTCAGCCAAAACACTGGTCCACCAGAGTCAGGGAACGGAAAAGGTTGAATAAGGGTAGGGAGGCTTTTCCCTGCAGTTGAATATATATGCATATAAAATATATTATAAGCATATAATGTCTAAAGAAAATCAAATATAATGAAGTATCATTCATAATTTTTGGTATTCGCTAATGCACACAATTTGCTTACTAATTTCAAACAGCTATATTGCTGTTTGCTGGTCGCGGTGGCGCGACTGAGATAGCGAGATGTCCGAGGAACGGCGAAGCTCGCCACGAATTGAATTTTGAACGACGCTCCTCCGCACACTTAATATGTCGCTTGATTAGAATGACAGCTATAGTGTACAGAAAATGATCTTTAGGTCTATTTAGTAGTAAAAATCTATGGAATGAGACTTGATTAAAATGATAGATCTTATGTCAATTGAAATTTAGGGTCAAGTGACAGCTGTCATTCTGATACTATTTATAAAGAGAAAGAGGTAACTCTTACAGACAGAGCCAACGATTTTTTTTATGTGATAGGTGGCAGACGAGCAGACGGATCACCTGATGGTAAGCGATTGCCGCCGCCCATGGACACCTGCGACACCAGTGGAGTTACAAGTGGGCTGCCAACCTTTTATTTCCTCTTTCCCTCGGATTAGGCCCCCAATACCCTCAATCACGCAGCGAAACACAGCACAGTGCTGCTTCACGCCGGTCATCTGTGAGGCCGTGGTATTACTCCGGTCGAGCCGGACCATTCATGCCGAAGCATGGCTCTCCCATGGTAAAAAATATATTATAGGCAATCCGAAAACATAAAACGCTTGCGCGATGTAATCGACACCTAGTGCCATCTATTTATATAAAGTAGAACTAATGTCTCGAAACGAACTTATACTATTCATTAAATAACCATGCAGAAATGTTGGGTTTGTTTTTAAACGCGAAATATTTATTCACGCCAAAAGCGGCCACTTTTGACGGTGATCCAAAATTGCAAAAGCAGACGAAACAATTTGATGATTTGATGATTAATTTACAAATAAATAGTATAGGTGTTTGACGAGAGATTGTACCCCCGAAATTGTTTAAAATAGATCCGGTTTAGTAGCTAAAAGTTAAAATCGATTAGTGTCGGTAGTGTGCCCTACCCGTCACGTTAAGCAACAGATTTGCTTGTATTAGGGAACTCCGTTCTTTTTTAAATATACATTACGTTATGTTTAAACTTTCCTTAATTTTAGTTAGTTACTATATTACATTTATTTTCTTCTTCTTCTTATTTTATTTGTGGCAATCAACTTCTCGACTGACAAATTACTCCTGCCATTATCATGTTTTAGATTTAGGCATTATTAAGCGGGACAACCGAAGATAATTCGCCAATGTCAAGTAACTTATTGAGAACAAGTAGGTAGTCAACAGTCGAAGTCAGTCAAAGTCACAGTCACTCAATAAAACGCCGGTGTTTTGCGTTTTATCGACCTACGGATTCAGCGGATATCACTCTAAAAGCAATCGCGGGTTTTAAGACTCTATTAGGTCCAAGCAAGTTGTCACGAGACAACGCACTCGACACACAATAGCAGTGTTAAAAACGATACAATCCAACGATTCTTATTATTAGGATCACTTTGCGGCACTTCACTGCACAAATAAACACCAAACTTGCACACTGAAAACCACTAGACACTAATTTAAAACCTTTGAATTGCATCAGCCCACGCGGCTTCTTTTAGCCCTACCCGCAGAATCTACATTTATTTTACTTTATTACAATTCAAACTTCATTTATATTAATAATATTACAAATTTGATTTGTTAATAAACCTACCGGCACGAAATCTTGCCCATAGTGTAATTTCCATACAAACATGCTCTCTTTACAGGTTCACAGAGCAAAATACATTGTTTTGTATCTACCAATTTTAACGCTTATTTAATGTTTGAATGATCAACTTTCAATGGTTGATCATTCAAACATTAAATAAGTTGATTGAATTATTTTAGTTCAATCCACTCATGAAACCATTGGATTTCCACAAAATCAGAAAAATAATGATTTCTTTTTGCCGTATGGTCCCGGCAGAGTAGAATAGGCCACCCTCACTCTTACCGAGGTGTCGTAAAAGGCGACTAAGGTAAAGCTGCTGGCATGATCATCAGCACTCAGAGAAGGAAAACTCTGCATTAATATCAAAACCCTCGCCAACCCGTCTGCCAAGCGTGGTGAGTATGGCAATCACCCCTCATGTGATTGAGGGAGGCCCGTGCCCCAGCAGTGGGGACTTAAATGGGCTGATGATGATGAATGATTTCTTTTTACATCCCATATGACATGACGTTGTATCAACGCAAAAAAGAAAAGCGTTCTTCCTTGATTATGATGAAATTGAGTTCAAGAGTTAATTGAAATAATTAATTCAAAAGTTGAGCATTCAAACATTAAATAAACGCTAAAATTGGTACATACAAAACAATGTTTTTTGCTCTGTGAACCTGTAAAGAGAGCACGTTTGTATGGAAATTACACTATGGGCAAGATTTCGTGCCGGTAGGTGTAGTAATACAAATTTGAATCCTCACCTGCCAGCGGCACAGTATGCGAGTCCGACTTCGATGGTTGCGGCGCTGTACTGTACATGTACTTGAAGAGAAGGTCCGTCACGCTGCGGGGGATGCCGCCCCCACGATCTGACAACTATAGGATAACGGTAGATAGATCAATATTTATTTTATTTATTTATTAGGATCCCAACACAGGTGGCACCACCTTAAAAATAAAACTTAAAAAATAAAGTTTAAAAACTAAAACCCGACTACCAAAAAAACACGATCTAAAAAGTACAAAACAAGAAAATTGTCTCTGCTGAAATGATTATGCCGTATCGCCGTGATCGTATTATAATGAATCTGTTTTGCTACAGTAGGTGGCATACGACCACGGCGATACGGCATAATCATTTCAGCAGAGACAATTTTCTTGTTTTGTACTTTTAGATCGTGTTTTTTTGGTAGTCGGATTTAGTTTTTAAACTTTATTTTTATTTAACATATTTTTAGTTATGTAAAATATAATTACATATTTGAAATGTGCTAAAAAAGCTCTTTCATTTGATACCCCACACGGTACCGTCAAGCAAATTTTTTTTTAGTTCCTTACTCTAAGTCCCCTAGAGGGCGCTGTTATAAATTTAACGTGACATCATGTTGCCTATAACCAGAAGACAACCAAGACGCTTCTAAGGACACCTCATTTGTTCAAATATGATAACTAGTTTAGAAGTTATGTGGAAACAGATGAACATACATACATACATACATTGCCTGTCAAAATCATAACCCTCTTTTTGCTTTGCGGGTAAAAATCTAAGAATACATGCTCTTGTGCACCTACACATATTGATATACAATATCTAGTTATTTTGAGTTTCCGATATTTCGACACTGTTGCTAGCGCCATGGTCGCCGAGTAACTGAAGTTTTTGGTAAAATGTTAATGAGTGAGCGAGTGAGTGAGCAAGTGAGGGAGTGAATCAGTAAGCAAGTGAGTGAGTGGTACCTTAACGGAGATGTCCTCACGTCCGCTCACTAGGTTCACTTGCATAGAGTGAGTGACTGAGCGAGTGAGTTAAAGATTGTGTGAGCTAGTGAGTGAGTGAATCAGGGAGTAAGTGGTACCTTGACGGAGATATCCTCGCGCCCGTTGACCAGGTTGACCTGTATCGGCGGCGGCGCGCTTTCGTGGTGCTCCATCACCGCGCGCATGGCATTCTTGAACAGCTCGAACAGCATGTGGTAGAGATGGGAGGGCACGTACACTATGGGCATTGGTCTGTCGCTTGGCACTGTGGAACAAAAGTATTAGATAATATTAACGGAACATAAAAATCGATTGACAATAAATCAAATCTCATGATATCATCAAACATCAAATTAAATGTAGACTTCGTTCTTTGGGAGTCCCAGAAGGTGGGGGGGGGGGGGGGGGGGCAAAAATCTAATAATAGTAGATCATCTGGTTATAGTAGCCGTTATGCCGTTTGACGGTGCAGAGTATCTTCAAATCTCTGGCAGATTCAGGTTCATGGACTTGATCTTCTGACAATGACAATGGTCTTCTTAGCGAGTCACCTCCACTCCGTAGTATCAGGTACATATCAGGTGACGCAATATTTTTAGTAGACCATCTGGTTAAAGTTCCGTAATGTCGTTTGACGGTGCAGAGTATCATCAAATCTCTGTCAGATTCAGGCTTAAGGACTTACTGTAATGGTCTTCTAATTACCTCCACCCTGCAGTATCTGCAGGTCAGACGGCGCAAGATTTTTAGTAGACCATCTGGTTACAGTGGCCGTTATGCAGTTTGAAGGTACAGAGTATCTTCGAATCTCTGTCACATTCAGGCTCAAGGAGTTGTAGTAAATGGTCTTCCTAGCGAGTCACCTCCACTCCGTAGTATCTACAAAACTGGTGACGCAAGATTTTTAGAAGACCATCTGATTACAGTTCCGTAATTCATTTGGCAGTGCATAGTACCTTCAAATCTCTGTCAGATTCAGGCTTAAGGATTTACTGTAATGGTCTTCTGTTTACCTTCACACTGCAGTATCTGCAGATCAGGTTACGCAAGATTTTTAGTAGACTATCCGGTTACAGTAGCCGTTATGCCGTTTGAAGGTGCATAGTATCTTCAAATATCTGTCAGATTCTGAGTTCAAGACATATAGCATAGCATAAAGCTATGGTTTTCATAGAGATATGAACGGCTTGCTTTGAGAGTATCCCCTAAGTTGACTCAGCCAACATTGGAATACTTGATGTCGAAATAGCGAGCGAAGTCCAGTTCCGCAGCCATTTAGAGGGCAAGGCAAAACTAGCCTCAAAAAAGCTTGGCGTCCTTAATAGATCGAGACGGTATTTCACTCCAGCCCACTGCTTCTTACTGTATAAGGCGCAAGTTCGGCTGCATATGGAGTACCAGCTTCTCCCTCTGGACCGCATTCAACTGAGAGCAACTCGAATCGTCGACTGCCAAGATATTTCCAATTGGCTTGACTCCTTGGCACTGCGTAAAGATGTAGCTTCGCTATGTATATTCTACCGCTGATACTATGGGGAATGCTCTGAGGAATTGTTCAGACTGATTCCTGCCGGTTCATTCCGTCGTTCCACTCGTCAATAGTCCCATGCCCATCATCTAGATGGTTGGCAGTCTTCAACTGTGCGATTCTCAAGAAACTTTCTACATCGAACGACAAAGTTGTGGAATGAACTATCGCCTGCGGTGTCTCCGGATCGATTCGATCTGCAAACCTTCAAGAAAAGAGCGTACTCCCTTTTAAAAAGGCCTGCAGCGCACCTGTGACTCCTTTGACGTGGCAGGTGTCCATGGGCGGCGGTAATCGCTTACACACCTGTAGGGCTAACATGCGCATCACGAGATAATTTTGTCTACACTCGTATTCGCTAGTTGCTTCTCGCTCACCAGACTGAGCGATGAGCGGGATAGAAGGATGCGCTCGCACGGACGAGAGTAGACAACATTTTGGCGCGGAGCGCATGTATGAAATTTGACAGCTAAAAACGAGATATTTGTCGTCGTAGACTAGCGAGGACGACAAATATCTCGTTGCGCCAAAATGTTGTCTACCACGGACGCGGACGAGACCGCGCGAGCGCATCCTTCTATCCCGCTCATCGCTCAGTCTGGTGAGCGAGGAGCAACTAGCGAATACGAGTGTAGACAAAATTATCTCGTGGTGCGCATGTTAGCCCTACTGGTGATACGTCTTCTCGTCTGCCCTCTATATCATCAAAAAAGTCTTACCTCCTCCTTGTAATATCTGCAGGTCAGGAGGACGCCAAATAATATCTGTCACAGAGGAACCGCGCGTTCTCGTAAGCATCCCGCACCACCGCCACCACGTCGCACGCGGGGTCTATGGAGCCGATGTGGCGGCCGCCGTTGCCTATCCCATTCACGGAGGCTTGCTTTGCGCCTATTTGCTCACCGAAGAGTAAAGCTAGAAGACAGAAAAATAACATTCAATGACATAAAAATAAAAAAGAAAATCCTTTTTTTTACTTGCTTACCATCAGGTGATCCGTATGCTCGTCTGCCGCCTATCGCATAAAAAAAAAAACCGGCCAAGTGCGAGTCGGACTCGCCCATGAAGGGTTCCGTAGCAGCAAGTAAGATATATGGAAAGTAAATTGCGGTTTACGGTTTATAACGTATTAAAAAAAAACTACTCACTGTATCTAGTTCAAACCAATTTTCGTTGTTAGTTTTTCATTAATATGTACATATATTTTTTTTAGTTTTATAATTCATTTATTATAGAAGTTAGAGGGGGGGACACTTTGGGAGCTACTCTTGCGCAAAGTATTGTGTTTAGAAAAAAATGATGTTAAAAACCTCAACATCATTTTTAAAGACTTATCCATAAATACCCCACACGTATAGGTTTGATGAAAAAAAATTTCGAGTTTTAGTTTCAAGTATGGAGACCCCCCCCCCCCCAAATTTTTTAATTTTTTCCAATTTTTGTGTAAAAATCGTAATGCGGTTAACAAAATACATCTATTTACCAAGTTTCAATAGTATAGTTTCTTCTTCTCTTATAGTTTCGGAGAAAACTGGCTGTGACATACGGACGGACGGACTAACAGACGGACAGACGGATGGAAAGACGGACATACATGAGAAAACCTGCGCGTCTTGGATAATTTCTCAAACTTGTATGTACTTGTAATGGCAGAGTATGCTGTACTGAGATTAATAATGTAACCATACTCTAAGAAATAAAGGATTTGAATTGAATTGAATTGAATTGTAGATATCTATTATATTTGAGATCATAATTATGAACGTGTGACCGTGATGCTATGGTTTTGTTCCCCTGTCTATGTGATGGTCAGACGGCAGTCGCTTCATTGTAATTACCACACTTCCCGAATACTGGCGGCTTAATTTAAAGCCGTCCCGTAAAGAACGAGAATATACCTGTCGCATCCAAACAAACACAACGCGTGTGAAAGAGAAGGAAACTCCGATTCGGTCCGATGTCTGCTTTAAATGGACAACATTTCAAAATTGCTGAGGCTATGAAACAAAAAATACCAGTTTCTTCATTTACTTTTCCGCTTCTCGAATATATATTTATTTATATTTTATATTGCTTATTTACTGAGAAAAAAAATTAAAAACTAAAAACGTAGGATGACGTCATCGGACGGCAGAATGTAAAATATTTCTTTGCTTAGGCGCATTATAGTTTTAAATTTACGAAATGTCAATCCCATGACATGCAACTGTCAAAAATGAATGATGAATGAATGACGTTGACAATGATGACACTAGTATTCTTTACCTTTGACAGTAGTACCTTTTTTTATTAAAGCAATGATAAGCAAAGGAATATCACTGTATTCAGCCGTCCGATGACGTCATTTGGGGCTTACGGTCCATTAAGAATATAAAGAATTTCAATAATTATTTTATGCATGAAAGTGGCCAAATTTTGAAAAAAGAAAAATAATGGTCTGTTCATTTTATGTCTATTTTCATATAAAAAAAAAACAATATGGACATGTCAAAATATGAAATGTTGTCCATTAGGCCCTCTGGATCATGATCTTATCGTAACCCGGGCTCCGAGGCGACTGCTCTGGTCGCATCCGGGAAAGACACGCCAGCATGGTGATGACTCACTGTGCTGATTGATCACATCCGTATCGACACCCGACTCATGTAGAACCGGTCGAGGAAGACTGTATGAGTTCTCGTGCCTATGGTCCAGCCTGCCACCTCGTGCGACTCCTTCAGCTCGAGGACCCCGGCGCCATCGTCTGGACCACGTCCGCGTGCCGGTTCGTATGTGGATGAGGCGTTCGCAGAACCTGGAAACAGGGAGAGTAACTTTTACAGAGGAGCACATCAATTTCAGCCAGTATATCTCCCATGGCCACCTCCCAATATTCCCCTCACATATCGCTCATAGACGCTGCTGAAATAGGCTCCCTCTAATATTTTCCACACAGGAGGATCGTTCGTAGATGGCCACCAGCTGGACATAGGCCTCCCCCTATGTTCTCTACACTGATCGTCGTAGAACGCCCTACTGCGTATCTATATCCAGAGATCCCACTGCTGGATCTATATGTTGAAGGAGGGCTATCCTCCCCAACATTTTCCTCACAGATCGGTTCCTTAGTACGCCCACCTGCGGCGACATAGTGCCTCCCCCAATATTCTCCACCCAGATCGCCCGCCATCTAAAGGATCGACCTCCATCAATCTTTGTCCCACCTTGTGGGGCCTGACGACGGCTGGCACTTCTGTACGTGGCCCTCCATTCGAACGACCTTTCCGCCCCAAAGCAACTGTTCCCTCGCTATGTGCCCTGCCCAATGCCACTTGAGACTGCAATCCACATCCACGTTCAAAGCGGAGCGTCTGCCCCGCCACGCCTGCCCTCGTTATGGTTTAAGATTATATTAGGTGTCTTTTTCCCACAAAAAAAAAAAAAACCACCCCCCCCCCCCCCACCCCCAAAAAGAAAAAAACCCCCCCACCGGGTTTCACCCGCATGTCCGGCTAAGCTGTGGGATGGGTCTGGCTTTGTTTGACTAAAGCATAGATACTTACTGACTCAAAAATATGCGGCTCCGCTCCATCTTCTCAAACTGTATGATCTACTCAAAAAACCTCTCGTAACACTGTTCACACATTCCACCGGGACGCATCTCTAACAGTTCTTCTGGTAGTAGTGCTATCTCTTTCATTATCTTTCGCCAATCTGAAAGGGAGATGAGGGAGCGAGTTAGTTTTTGTCTCTATTACGTTCCTCCAGTGCAAATTCTACATTATCCACCCTCGAACGAAGAACTGTCACTTTTTGCAATACAAGCCAATTTATTTCAGAAGCTTTTGAAATTTTAGTTTTGGTGTGATTCACGATGCCTAAACATTAGACACTAAAGAGTCATTGAAAAAACATTCTCTACGAAAAACCGCCTTCAAAAAACCACGACTTTCTAGTGTAAAATAATATTTTAACAATTAATTAAAAATTGGCGTGATGGCCGTGTTGTCCCCGGCAGAGTAGAATAGGCCACCCTCCTCTTACCGAGGTGGTCGTAAAAGGCGACTAAGGTAAAGCTGCTGGCATGTATCATCAGCACCCTAGAGAGAATCACTCTGCATTTACATCAAAACCCTCGCCAACCCGTCTGCCAATCGTGGTGAGTATGGCACTTACCCCTGCATGGTTAATTGGGGGAGGCCCGTACCCCAGCAGTGGGACTTCAATGGGCTGAGATGATGATGATTGATGGCCGTGATAAAGAAGGAGCATATACTCAGCAGTAGTTGGAAATGGGCTGATATGATGATGAAAATTAAAATGGTATCTGAAGTGTTAAAAATATTATTGTTACACTTCTTAGTACGCGATTTTCCGAAGGCGGTTTTTTTATTCGTAGTTTTTTATTAAAATTTACATTTTTGTCGCTCCGAGAGGGTGCGATATACTCGTGATGTACGGTCGAGATCTGGCCCTTAACCACCTGAAGAGCAAAATCGCTTGCAGTTTGCTTAGTTTTTTCTTTGAAATGACGCAATTATGAATTGTGCGCAAACGTTTTTCGAAAGTGGTGATGCTGCAGATTAACGGCGGTACATTCACATAATAGTTGAATATATGAGGACGTCTGGATCACTGGTTCCCATCGGATATGTGGGTAGGGGAAAAGTAGAGCGCACTGTGTTTTACGCACACACTTGAGCACTATATATAGGTATCCTGCGAACGTGCCGATCGTTGATATTGTCCACCATAACCGTAAATCGGTTGATGATGGATGATGTGGATCATTTTGTGACATTCGCTGAACTGTATCTGACTTGTAACAACACTTAGACCCACATTTTAAGCTAGAATCGACAAACGAGCAGGCGGTTTACCTGATGGCAGTAATCACCGCCGCCCATGAACATCTCTGTATCAGTGAAGTCGCCGATGCAGTTGCGGGCTTTTTATCGCATATATCACTCGTAGGATTATTTCAGGCTGGCTCATGTTTCCTTCATGGTTCATTCATAAATTAAAAGAATAAGAATAAAATATTTATTTAGCGCCAAACATACACAAAAAAAAAATATAAAATAAATAAAAATATACGAAATGGACATGAGAATGGCACTGGGAAATTGGCTCCACTCAGCAGGTGTCCACAGGTCTAAAGGACACACCCGACGCTGGTCTTCCGTGAGTCAAGGAACTAAAGGACGTCACTGTGCGTGCTGACTTCCATAAAGTACTATACATTTAACCTTAATTTAAATTATTCAGATAGACACAAACCCATACTATCATTACCTTGACCCTATGGTTACTATTAAAAAAACAGCAATACACTGAATGGCTACAGCCTTAACTGATTACTCCAGAATATAACATAAAACATTGCACTCATACATATAAACACATATAAGATAAAAAAATAATAACAAAAATACCCAGCTCAACTATTCATACTTTAGGCCGTGTGGTCCCCGGCAGAGTAGAAATAGTCCACCCTCCTCTTACCGAGGTGTCCGTAAAAGGCGACTAAGGTAAAGCTGCTGCCATGATCATCAGCACCCAGAGAAGGAAAACTCTGCATTTATATCAAAACCCATCGCCAACCCGTCTGCCAAGCGTGGTTAGTATGGCAATTACACCTCATTAGATTGAAGGAGGCGTGCCCCAGCAGTGGGGAACTTAAATGGGCTGACGATGACACAGCTTAAAAACTATTTTACAGTAATTTCTGGACAGAAGAAAGAGTATGACTTAAAGCAAAAAACCACACAACTAAAAATTGTAGAATAACTTTTTTAACCTTCATGAAGTTACAACTTTAAATAAAATTTTTATAACAGTACAACGCGAGAAAAATGTTATTTGAAGTCGCACCAAGACTATCTTGTAATATTTCATTTCAATTATTCAACAGGATTAACACTTCGCACGCACATTAATAACACCTTCTCTCGATTGTACTGAAAATGTTATTAAAGTGTATGAAGTGTTAAAAATGTTATTTTACACTTTTTAGTTCGTGGTTTTTGAAGGCGGTTTTTTTTTCGTAGAAAAATTTTTTTCATATGCTTTGTGTGAAAGTTTTAGTCTTACATTTTTTGTATGAACCCCCTGATCCGCTCTCCCGCCCACCCCACAAGACCAATACCCATCAGACTAATTGGAATACGTTATGAAAGAATTTCTTTAAAAACCTAACCGTTGAGGAGTTGACCTTGCATCATCAGCTGACCCACAAAAATAATACAATTCAGTGCGTAAATAGTGCGTAATAGGCTTAATCTATACATTATAAGTATGGTCGTTTTATCAAAATAAATTATATTTGGAATCCACGTTGATTCGGATATCCGTAACACGCTGCTTGAGATACTATCTCGGGAGTCATATCACTGTATTTGATGTTATGAAATATTTATTTATTTATTTAAATATTGGTGCAGGCTTTGATAAATATGCATAACATTTGCATTGCCTATAAAATTTGAGGGTTGCACTTGACTTCTCTGGGATCCTTCCAATCCTGATATGATGACAATGGGAACCATTAAATGTGTTCTTTCAATAAAAAAAAAGAATTGTGCAAATCGGCTCACAGAATTGGTGGAGAAATCGGTGAACTTTCATTTTGTTTTCCTTGTTTTTTTAGTGTGTATTGTTGTTGTACTGGTGGGTTTTTTTATTTTTTTTATATTTTACATTAAAAAAAGGGCATCCCCGGAAGATCAGCGCTGTGGTGTCGCCACAGCACATTGCTTAGTCGGGGACCAATTTTTTTTTTCTTTTTTTGTACATTCTTTTGAACCATAAAATAACATACATAAAAAAGAATAATAAAAAAATGACATCATACAGTCGAATATATAACCTCCTAATTTTTTTGAAGTCGGTAAGAACTGTTATTGCAACATTTTGACGTAACTGTTTTCGTATAAGATCGTCTTTAATCAAGCTTTTTCAATCAACCAAGGAAACCTTCCAATTTTCCAAACTTTTTTTGAGCTGCGACGTGATGTTTTTGACACAAACGATCTTACACGCTAGATCATAATAATACAGGTTGGATCTAACACGTTTTGACTTTAAGGTACGGTAGGGCACACTAGCCGACGTCCAATCATTCAATTTTTAGCTACTCAAACCGATTATTAAAAAAAAATGGGATTACAACATCTCGAAAAACCCTTCAAACTGTTTATTAAAACCACGCACAAATTGTTGGTCCGTCAGCTAATGGTACAATACGCACATCGATTTTAAACACCAAATGCATACTCGGATTCAACCACTCCTCCCGTATGTTCTTCTCCCCTGACTACCATTTCTTAGCAGCTGCCACCTGTCTACACCGCGAGCAAAAAAATTTTCATACACGACATGCTTCAGTTTTAAGAGGCCTAGGCGAAATAGTATAGTAACTTTCATCGTCAGCCCATTTAAGTCACCACTGTTTCTGGCACGGGCCTCCCTCAATCACATGAGGGGTAGTTGCCATACTCACCACGCTTGCAACGGGTTGCCGAGGGTTTTAGAATATAAATGCAGTTTCCTTCTCCTGGGTGTCTGATGATCATGCCGCACTTTAAACTTAGTCGCCTTTTACGAAACCTCGGTAAGAGTGAGGGTGGCCGTATTCTACTCTTCCGGGGAACCACACAGCAATAGTAAATTTGCCTTAGTGAATAATTTCAATGTAAATTCATGTGCAAATGATCTTCTCTATTTAAGTCCGTTTTTGACGCGGAAATTTGATTCACGGCCAAAAGTGGCCGCTTTTGGCGTGAATAATTTTTCGCGTACGCGTTTGGACCCAACATTTTTGCAAAAATGGGGTATTTAATAATAGTAAGGTATATAGGTGTTATGCGAGAGGTTGTTAATCTGGTTTAGGTAGCTAAAAATTAAAATCGATTGGGTCGCTAGTGTGCACTACCGTTACCTTAAGAAAATTATCAATAAATTCTAATACACGTGTCCTAATTTTCAAAGAGGTTTACGGGTAATAGGCATGTGTACTAGGTCAGAGATGGCAGATTTTTTAAATAGCATTGAGAAATAACGGTCAAAAGGAGCTATGTACAAAATTTCAGCTTGAAACCTTATGTATTATTTTTATTATGAGCCCTCAAAGGCAAAGATAGGCAAGTAAATTTAAGTTTTAAATTTACTAAATATTTACATAGCAATCGATATCTTATTCAATTTATAGCAACTTTTGTTAAGAAACAATTTTCACAAACGGACTATTTCGTATAGGTATCTCGCGATGCGCACAAACTGTTGAGGACTGACGTCACGCCTCGCGTCGCTGTTCGTATGGAGCGTTTTGATTAAATATATTTTAAGTGATTTTCAAATTGTCCTATCTCGAAGAGTTTCCAAGCTAACAAATCCATTCTTTCACCGATGTTTTCACTTTTGTGGGGTTCTTCTATTACCAACAAGAGAAAAAAATAGGACACAAGCCTAATTGGGGCCACGGCCTTACAGAAAACTGGCGTAAAGTAGCATTTGTTTCGCCGAGTGCCTCATTGTCACTTGTTTTCGAGACTGGTCTCCCGCCTATACCAAACAAATATACTTTCTCTAAGTTTGAATGAATGGTATTAAATCTTATGGTAATGGACATTTCAAAATTGCTGAGCTATGAAACAAAAAATAACAATTATTTATTTACTTTTCCGCTTCTCAAATATATATTTATAATTTTTTTATATTGCTTTTTACTGAGAAAAAAATTAAAAACTAAAAAACGTAAGATGACGTCATCGGACGGCAAAATGTAAAATATTTCTTTGCTTAGCACATTATAGTTTTATATTTACGAAATGCCAAACCCATGACATTCAACTGTCAAAAAAAAGACAACTTGTCAACGTTGAATGACTGAATTAACGTTGTCAATGTTGACACTAGTATTCTTTACCTTTGACAGTAGTACATTTTTTTATTAAAATAATGATAAGCAAAGGAATATCGCTGTATTCAGCCGTCCGATGACGCCATTTGGCGCTTACGTTTATTTAAAATATAAAGAATTTCAATAATTATTTTAAGTATGAAAATGGCAAAACTTCGAAAAAAGAAAAAATAAGGGTCTGTTCATTTTATGTCTACTTTCATATAAAAAAAAAAAAATATTGACATGTTAAAAATATGAAATGTTGTCCATTACAGATACCTTTATACTATCTACTACGTATTTCTTATATATTGTGCAATAAAATTTCAACCTATTTCCTAAAGATAAACAGAAACACACAGACTCAATGTTTATTCATCATTTACTCTCACAGCTAGATAATATTCCTCTCTATTTGTCAAACTAATAATAACACAAGTATATACATTACGTAATTATTATTTAATTGGAACATCCTCTTAGATAATTATTGCACCATTTAGTCACCGGTCATATTCATCAATGTGTTATAAACATCAGAATTATTAATGAAAGTAATTAGGGTTAAGGATTACGTTATGATCACGGTTGGACAGTAAAATTAGATCATCATTACCAACTCAACTGCCTTATGAAAGGGCACTTCCATAAATAAATAAATTATTCACTACATCACAAACATTGATCTGACTCCAACATACTCGTAGGTAGCTCAAGCACCTGTTACGGATATCAGAACCAACAGTGGGATTACAAATATTATACATTTAATACTTTTCTTTTGTAAATACATACTTATAATGCATATAATCACCCATACCAATCATCATCATCAGCCCATTTAAGTCCCCACTGTTGGGGCACGGGCCTCCCTCAATCACATGAGGGGTAATTGCCATACTCACCACGCTTGGCAGACGGGTTGGCGAGGGCTTTGATATAAATGCAGAGTTTTCCTTCTCTGGGTGCTGATGATCATGCCAGCAGCTTTACCTTAGTCGCCTTTTACGACACCTCGGTAAGAGTGAGGGTGGCCTATTCTACTCTGCCGGGGACCACACGGCATACCAATATTAACAGACATATTCATGCACACAAAATAATGTTTGTACTGCGTGGGGGTCTAACCCGCAACCCTTGCACCAGAGGCAGCGTTCACTACCACTGATCCAAACAGGTCATCACATCTATCAACACATTTATTCTATGATTCTAAATCACTATACAGTTCTTTTTTTTATGTCATAGGTGGCAGACGATCAGACGGATCACCTGATGGTAAGCGATTGTCGCCGCCCAAGCCAACCTTTTAACCCCTCTTTCCCCCGGATTGGGCCTCCGGTACCCTCACCCACGCAGCGAAACACAGCACAGTGCTGCTTCACGTTGGTTTTCTGTGAGAGCGTGGTAACACTCCGGTCGAGCCGGCCCATTCATACCGAAGGTGGCTCTCCCACGGTAAAAACAACTCACAGTTCGATTTAGCTTGAACATAATAGGACCCATGATGTTGCCTTGTGGTACAGTAATCGATGACCATTGCTTATGAATATGAAGTCAAAGTATATGTGTTCAAAGTTTTCGAATCAAAGAATGAATCCAAACATACAGCCCTGTGTCACTTTTAGCTGCGTGTTACACCTACACCAAGCAGCCATAAGAGTGTAACATTTTATTTAACTACCTATTGTTGCTTTGATATAAACATATAATTTACATTTGAAATGAATCGTTAAGTGATGTATTTTATATTGAATTCCACCTTGATTGTTTACAACAAAAAGCAAATTTACACTTAATAAGCGTATAAGAATATTGATTGTTATGATTTAAGAAAAATCTTACGTCATGCATATTTGATAAAAATTTTATGTTAGTTAAAAGTGATACTATATCTTTCTTTAGCTTAGAGTTGCCCATAGCGCTCGTATTACAATATAATATAAAACGGTAACCAGGATATAACCCTGTGGTACACTTCCGCTAAATGACCATCGCTAACTTAAGAATGCGTAGTCCGTTATAATGTTTGTTAGACTGTCACATAATAAGGGTTATTAAAATGATTTGGCCCATAGTCACTTTTACCATTGTTTCAGTATTTCTTAACATCTTTATTAGAATCACGCGAGTTGGTGTTTATCGACTATATCTATACTCGTACTTTTGACTTGCGCTTATCTTTTATTCAATAAAACAAACATAAAACGTAGGGCAAAATACATTTCTTTTATCACGCCGACTGATATCTGAGAATTGATAGCTAGCACATAATTTCGTTTGGTCATGAGTCATGACAATTGATAATATTTCAATATATTTTCTAACATAGGACATTAATATAATTTCTAACTTTCACTAAAGCCTTTGACTGATTGATTGATAGATACAAAAACGAAATAGATTAGAAGGTTTCACACTCGCTTTAGAAGATATTATTTCACATAGTACAAGTATGTCTCGATGTTCTTCTACAGCGAAACACGAATAATTTTATTCATAATTAAATTTGTATTACAAACTCTTATAAATTTTTAAACACCACTAGTTTTTCTTGTACTGGTATGTAAAACGAAATCAAACACATACGAAAAAAATCTTTGTCATGAAAAGAAATATCTTTGTCATGTCTCTCTTACATATTTGGACTTTATTCGAGCGTTACATTGATTGATCGACGAATACAAAGACAAGAATTCGTAAAATTGTATCTTTGACTTCAAATAAAAGAAGATTAAGAAATTGATCCTCTTGCGAATGGGTTTCTTTAATATAATCACATATTAAATAAAATAGAATCGTAGTAAATAAGTAGAAAAGTATAGCTAGTAGCAATTTTGGGTATTATTTTGTCGGTCAATCCATATTGTTAACTTACGTGTTCGCTTTATCCAGGGCAAGAGTTAGTGGAAGCTTTGACCGTGAGGGATCCACGCTTCGGCATGAATAGGCCGGCTCAACCAGAGTGATACCATAGAAAGTAAATACTAGAGTGCATAAGACTTCTTGCAGCTGACTCCGCATGTTTCAATTCATTTTGGTTCGACTGAGTGTTTACAATGTCATCTTTATTAGAGTTGTTTGGTGTTAAAATGCTATAAGAAGACGTAAAAAATACTTAATTATCAAAGTTGTAAATTTAAAAAAGCCTTCTTAAGCGCACCACTATAAGTAACCATTTAACATATTCTCTCTATTTCGTTTAATTTTCAATAGTACAAAAGCGAATATTTTATCTATATACGTTTGTACATGGGCACATGTTTGACTGTAAATATTATTTGGTTTAGGCAGTACATTATCTAGTTGTTGATAGATTTTACTCTCGACGGGGGTCAAGTTTAAACATCTTATTTACGAATCCGTTTCAAACAATCAACTCTGTTAATAAAATATATACAAATGGTTCTAAGATACCTCCTTGAGTAACCCCGAAATAACTGATTGTAAACTTAAATAAAAAGAACACGTCCATTTTCTTTCACTGCTAAATCAACAGAGGCAGTATCAAAACCGTTAGCAAATATTCTTTATTATTCTTTTTATAAAATCCTATCAGGATTTTTAACAATTCATTTACAAGACAGACGGACATACATCATCGGGGTGACTATAATCTGTCAAATATGCTCAATTAATATTATTTTGGATTATAACTAACCTTGAAGAATTTGATAGATTCGTAATAATTTAATGGTCCATCAATGTGTGGCTGTTCATACATTATTAGATAGAAAAGTGAACTCATCAGAACGAATTTATTGATCTAGTTCGGCAATTCTATTTTTATTTGCCACCAACTTTTTCATAACTAATCTTTAAATAACATCGTCGTATCTCGTATTTTGCATAACATAAGCAAGCTACTATAAACAGTTGATAGTATTTTACATTTTTTATCATATTTACCAGTAACTGGCATAGATTATAAATCCTACGTCAATCTAGATTCATATTTGTTTGTGTGAAGAATATAAAAACCTTTTAATACTTTGAGTAACAACACACTTTATAATGCATTGTTTTTTACCCGACTACGGCGAAGCAAAAAGGAGGGTTATGATTTTGACCTGTATGTATGTATGTAAGTAAGTATGTGCGATGGATGGTAACATTTTATAACAGTACACTCGAGAAAAAGTTTTACCGAAGTTGGCGCCTAATCTCTGTTGAATAATTGAATATTGTATTAAATTACAAGATAGCAATTTAAATAGGTATATACACTTTAGATACACTTTAAATAGGTAACATTTTATAACAGTACACTCGAGAAACGGTTTTACCGAAGTCGGCGCCTAATGCCTGTTGAATAATTGAATATTGTTTTAAATTACAAGATAGCAATGGACAACATTTCAAAATTGCTAAGCTCTAAAACAAAAGTACCAATTCTTTGTTTACTTTTCCGCTGCTCGAATATATATTTATTCATTTTTTATATTGCTTATTTACTGAGAAAAAAATTAAAAACTAAAAAACGTAAGATGACGTCATCGGACGGCAGAATGTAAAATATTTCTTTGCTTAGCACATTATAGTTTTAAATTTACGTAATGCCAAACTCATGACATGTAACTGTCAAAAAAAAAGACAACTTGTCAACGTTGAATGTATGAATGACGTTGACAATGTTGACACTAGTATTAATTACCTTTGACAGTAGTACCTTTTTTTTATTAAAACAATGATAAGCAAAGGAATATCGCTGTATTCAGCCGTCCGATGACGTCATTTGGCGCTTACGTCTATTTAGAATAAAAAGAATTTCAATAATTATTTTATGCATGAAAATGGACAAATTTTGAAAAAAGAAAAAATATGGGTCAGTTCATTTTATGTCTACTTTCATATAAAAAAACAATATGGACATGTTAAAAATTTGAAATGTTGTCCATTGGGCGCCGACACCGGTAAAACCTTTTCTCGAGTGTACTGTTATAAAATGTTACCTATTTAAAGTGTATAAAGTGATAAAAATATTATTTTACACTTTTTAGTTCGTGGTATTTGAAGGCGGTTTTTTTTCGCAGAAAAATTTTTTTCAAGCTTTTTAGTGTCTCATTTTTTGGCAAAAAAATGAGACACTAAAAGACCTGTTTAAATTTGAGGATTCTCATTTTTTAGCAGTTCCCCTAAATTTTTCCAGGATCCCATAATCAAATCCTGATATCCTGATCATGGTACCAATCCGGGACTATCTTCTTTCCAACTAATAATCTAAATCGGTTCATAAATGGCAATGTAATCGGCGAACAAACATAACATAATATATATATATATATATATATATATATATATATATTATATATATATATATATATATATATATATATATATATATATATATATATATATATATATACATGTCGAATTGAGAACCTCTTTTTTTTAAATCGGTTAGAAATAACGAAAATACTTCCATTAGTTGGACACATTTTTATTAATAACATGAGATTTATAATAATCATTATATTCTCCAGCCGTTTACGGTTACGGCGGCCAATCTCAACGATCAGACACGTACGCAGGATATATTATAGTAACACACACAAGTGCACTCTCTCCGTTACCTTCATATTCCGATAGGACACCAGCGTGACACGACCGGAGAGGGATTGGGCGCAGGACCAACGGCTTAGCGTGCTTTACGAGGCACGGGGGTACAAGACAGCCCACTTCTAGACTCCGGGCTAACATTAAGAATTTCTTACCGGAAACTTAGGTACAAATGTTTGGCCCAACATCCGGGGATCGAACCCGGCATCTCTTGCGCACCCGTCGCTTTATAGTGCGACCCACTAACCACTTCTCCACCGAGGCAGTCGAGAGTACGAGATTTATCATCATCATCATCATCAGCCCATTTAAGTCCCCACTGCTGGGGCACGGGCCTCCCTCAATCACATGAGGTGTAATTGCCATACTCACCACGCTTGGCAGACGGGTTGGCGAGGGTTTTGATATAAATGCATGCAATGATGATCATGCCAGCAGCTACACTACCTTAGTCGCCTTTTACGACACCTCGGTAAGAGTGAGGGTGGCCTATTCTACTCTGCCGGGGACCACACGGCCTGATACACGACACGAGACGGGGACACGAGATTTATAGTAGATCTATAAAAAGCATTTGATGACGTCATCGCAATACGGTTTATTGCGATGACGTCCCCAAATTACATTCTCGATACGAGAGGCAATTATCGGACCACTTGTCGGCGAAATGTTTGCCGATAAAAAACAGCCATTGATGATTATATTATCAATACGATTTATCTAGATTTGTTTTGTTTACTCTCCTCATCCTAGCGTGTAATACGGTATTTGACTATTTTTTATTTTATTTTTGTAATCAAAAGACCTCTCAATGATAGAACCATCGTTGAAATAATTACTTGATTCGCATTTAAACTACCTGAGATATCACAACTTTTAAATCACATTATTTTTTTACAATGGCTACTGAGATGTGACGTCACAAACAAGTATTTTGTATGCATTTCATTTGAATTTTGTATGGTAGCTTTAACAAATGTTTTGTTTATGTCAATGGTTCTATTATAATAGTTGATGCAAAATGTATGGGTTATTCAATGGTATAATTATTTTTTAAATAATTTCATACTTTTATAATGGACTTCCCCATGAATCTTTGAATGACCATAAAACCGGCTAGACGTTATATTTTTAATTGGGATTTTTTGCAATGGGCACATATTTGCTTATATTTTGATAAAATATTTATATTTTACCCGACTACGGCGAAGCAAAAAGGAGGTTTATGATTTTGACCTATATGTATGGTTGTTGATCTGTTCCCTCATGACTTACATGACATATTTGAACAAATGATTGGTGTCGTTAGAAGCGTCTTGATTGTGTTCTGGTTATAGGCGACATGACGTGACGTTAAATTGACTACAGCGCCCTCTGGAGGACTTAGAGTAAGGAACTAAAAAAAATGCTTGACGGTACCGTGTGGGGTATCAAATGAAAGAACTTTTTTAGCAAATTTCAAATAATAAATAAATATTTCACAACATCACATACATTGATCTAACTCCGAGATAGGTAGCTCAAGCACCTGTGTTACGGATATCAGAATCAACAGTGAGATTACAAATATATACATATAATACTTTTCTTTTGTAAATACATACTTATAATACATAGGAAACACCCAGACCAATACAAACAAACATGTTTGTACTGTGCGGGGATCGAACCCGCAACCCTTATAAATAATCAAAATAAAAAGATATGTAATTTTATTTATACAACTAAAAATATGTTAAATAAAAATAAAGTTTAAAACCTAAAACCTGACTACCAAAAAAACAAGCTCTAAAAAGTACGAAACAAGAAAACTGTTTCTGCTGAAATTATTATGCCGTATCACCGTGGTCGTATCTATGGAGCTCCTGGAGCTCAATTCTAGGGACGTGATATTTTTTCATCATACGATAAATATCACCAAAACATAGTTTTTTTTGTATGGTTTTCAGGTGATATCCGCCACGTTTTTTACATATCGAAATCCCCAGAATTGGGGTCCATGTCATCGAAATCAAAGAGCTTATATTGTATGCCATAGATTTTATTCATTTTAACAAAGTTATTAATGTATTTATATTTTTAAACAAGAGGACAATACGTTTTATTGTAATCAGAATGTGGCTTTTCATTTATGAATAATTGAATTCGTTCGATTATTTGGGGAACATCACTAGAGTTTAAAAAGACAATAGGTTGGCACACGCAACATTGTACCAACGTTCAATTCTCTAGAAAAGTATATGTTTAAAAGTTTATAAACAGTTCAACAGAGAAATTAAATCATGAAATTATCTTTTTTGCCTTTATTGAAATAAATAAATGCAAACGTAATTTTTAGAAAATTAAGGTAATTGTGCTTTTTAACATTGTATAATGCTGTTAGGAAACCGCCATAAACTCATTCAAGATTTAACGTTATCTGTTATCATCAGTCACTCACTGTGTGAATTATCATCGACGGGTGTTTTCACAAACAAAAATATTTGCTTTGTTTCACTGCCGGTTGTTGGCTGGGTTTTTCCTCAGACTTTTAATTACTTTGTACCTAATAATAACATGGACCGACGGTAGCTCAGTGGATTGAAACAAGTGCCTTGTAAACGGACTGGAAAGTTGATTCTCGTCAGAATCAACTTTCCGATACCGGTGGTAGAATCAAATTATATTTATCCATTTCTTAGTATATTTTTTGAATCGACATAATATGTTTAATGTATCAGCCTATAAACTGTCCCACTGCAAGGCAAAGGACTCCATCATAGAAATCAAGTTATCGCTACTATGATGAGATTAGGCTTAATCACCACGCTTGCCAAATACGGATTGGTGATCACAAACCCGAGCTGTTCGAAAAATTCGAAACACACTTTTTGCTCCACCCAGGAATCGAACCCAGGACCCCGAGATCACGGGCCGGTACTTAAACCACTAGACCAACAGGGCGTTACTTAAACGTTAAACATATGTTTAGTTAGAATAATATACCTACATAATTATAATTAATATTTTTCATGTATGACGATTTGTAAAAGCTGTATTTGTGTCATCGTCATCGTCAGCCCATTTAAGTCCCCACTGCTGGGGCACGGGCCTCCCTCAATCACATGAGGGGTAATTGCCATACTCACCACGCTTGGCAGACGGGTTGGCGAGGGTTTGGATATAAATGCAGAGTTTTCCTTCTCTTGGTGCTGATGATCATGCCAGCAACTTTACCTTAGTCACCTTTAACGACACCTCGGTGAGAGTGAGGGTGGCCTATTCTACTCTGCCGGGGACCACACGGCCTTATTTGTGTAAGCCTATGTAAAGAAAGTATTTTTGAATTTTGAACGTCGCAGGTTTAATTTAGATCACGCATCTATATTTATGTCCGTCTGGCGCAACAAGCATGATCAATCATGATAGACCGAGCTAAAAATTAAGGGCCCAGTGTCCATCCCCTCTTTATACCGAGAAGGGGTAAAAGTAAAATATCAGCCTATATACGGTCCCACTGGAGGGAAAAGGCCTGCTCTATAGAAATCAAGTTTTCGCTATGATGGGATTAGGCTTAATCACTACGCTTGCCTAATGCGGATTGGTGATCACAAACCTGAAAATTATTCGAAAAATTCGAAACATCCTATTTGCTCGACCCGGAAATCGAACCCAGGACCCCGAGATCACAACCCGGTACTTAAACCACTAGACCGACAGGGCATTCGAGTCGAGAAGGGGTGGAAAGCGGGAAATAAGCCGACTAAATTTGGGTCGTTGCGCCGCAGAAGCACGGCTACGCGATAGGCCGTAAATCGTTCCGTAAACTAGGTAACTACCTGTGCGGATAAAAATGGGATCAGAAATGGCGGCGCATCTATTCACTTCTCGCTCGCACACTATTTGCGTCTATACTCGCACTCGTGGGGTGCAAGTATAGACGCAAATAGTGTGCGAGCGATTTCTGATCCCATTCTTTATCCGCACAGGTTGTATGTACAAACACTACGCAACGTGTGAGGCAGGGGGTCTAATTTCAAGTTGCCACGTACGATCGTTCGATCGAGCCGACAGTCAATCAATTGTAGTTTAGTTTGGCAATTTGAAATACCATCGTATGGGACACTTTCGTACGGATCCGACCATAGACTCTCGTGAATGAATGATATTCGCGATGATAGTGTCGCCGAAAGACCCACATCAAATAAAACCAATTGAACTGATTTTATTTATAATTAACAATATTTTTTTTAGCGAATAAAAGATATTTGACTTTTTAAATTAAAGGACTATTGTTTAATGTGTTTGAAAGAAAGATTTTAAATAATAAAAACATTAAAATGTTAAAATATTTTAAAAAATCTGACAGCTTGCTATTTTTCTACATCATAGCCCATATAGTTATCTGTGGCCATCTGTGAAACAGAAAAAAACTTGTAAATTATTGACATAAGTATGTACGTACGATAAATATGCAATCTCAATACATAATTTAAAATATTGTAAAATTGTTTGAAAGCGTATGTACATTAGTATTATGCTTATATACAAGTTCTATAGTTATCTAAAGACTCTACTTTCTTAAGTAAAATCAAGTATAAGTTAGGTTAGTCGCATAATCCTACCTAAATAAGTTTATTTGTTATTAAATTTACTCTGCCGGGGACCACTCGGCCACGGAGTAGAATAGGCCATCCTCACTCTTACCGAGGTGTCGTAAAAGGCCAATAAGGTAAAGCTGCTGGCATGATCATCAGCACCCAGACATGGAAAACTCTGCATTTATATCAAAACCCTCGCCAACCCGTCTGCCAAGCGTGGTGAGTATGGCAATTACCCCTCATGTGATTGAGGAAGGCCCGTGCCCCAGCAGTGGGGACTTAAATGGGCTGATGATGATGACTATTCCAATTTACACTTTAGAAAGAACAACTTTGAAACATCATTTCTATAATTTAACCATTTGTAATTAAATATTTCAGTAAACAAGACATCAAAGTTCTCCATTGGACCAAACTGTAATAGAAAGCTGAGCTAGAATGACTGTTGGAGAATGAGTTGAAAAAAGTGAACATCTCACCGAAGGTAATCAAAATAACAAAAAGTTATTTAACTGAATCTATAATATCTGTGCTATAACTAATTTCCTTACTAAAAGAAAAAACATTAAGATAAAGATAATATAATTGTTTGAAACATGTATACAAAAGTGTAATCCTTATAAATAAATATTTCACAACATCACATACATTGGTCTGACTCCAAGATAGGTACCTCAAGCACCTGTGTTACGGATATCAGAATCAACAGTGGGATTACAAATATATGCATATAATACTTTTCTTTAATAAATACATACTAATAATACATAGAAAACACCCAGACCAATACAAACAGACATGTTCATACACACAAATGTTTGTACTGTGGGGGATTGAACCCGCAACCCTTGGAACAAAGGCAGCATTCACTACCGTTCCAAATGGGTTGTCAAATCCTTGCAGTGTTATTCTTGGTTGGTGGTCCAGAACCATGATTTTGGAGGCCAGTGTACCGTGAGCCATGATCGAGGATTTGGCAAGTCTGGCAATTACTATGAAGGGACTGCCGTCTGACCTTAACAACCCTTAGACGGGGGAACCACACCAAATTAATCATGGTTACATGTTACAGAAACTTATTCAAGTAATCTTAAGTGCATATGGAGCTCGTTGGTAGAAATATGCATTTGAGTTTATTTTAACATTATTTCCATTTTAAAATTAAATAGCTTGTTTTTATTTACTTAATAAGTATGATTGTAATCGAAATACCTATGTACCTACCAACAGTTTTTTGTATGAGAGAGCAATAAAAATACTTTTATTATTAGGTATTTATTTATTTTATTTAAAACTCCTTTATGATTATTGCAGAATATCTACCAGCATTGCACAGATCTCCGCTAGAAGAAACATACCCAGTTCCAGTACTCCGGGTTTCATTGCTAAACGAAGTTAATTATTTGCTGAAAATAGTTTGTTATAATTCAACTGATAAGTACCTATGGACAAGCATCATTCAGTCATCATTTATTATGTAAATAAAGTAAAGTATCAGCTTAATTATTCCCTTTGTAGGGCTAAGACCCCCATCATAGAAATCAAGTCATCGCTACTATGATGGGATTAGGCTTAATCATCACTCTTGCCAAATGCGGATTAGTGATCACAAACCCGAACTATGTTCGGAAAATTCAAAACTTTGCTCGACCCGGGAATCGAACCCATGACCCCGAGATCATGGCCACAGGGCCATCGTCAGAACCGTCTTAAACCATTAGACAATGGGGCGTTGTTTTATTTTTAAATAGTTAAAGGTTATTAATTAATACTAAGTGGGTGTGTGAAGATAGATAGATAGACATCCTTTATTGCACAGAAAGAATACAAAATATGTGTGTGTACATAGTTTCTTCTTAAAATAGGATCATCATCATCATCAGCCTATTTAAGTCCCCACTGCTGGGGCACAGGCCTCCCTCAATCACATGAGGGGTAATTGCCATACTCACCACGCTTGGCAGAAGAGGGTTTTGAGATAAATGCAGAGTTTTCCTTCTCTGGGTGCTGATGATCATGCCAGCAGCTTTACCTTAGTCGCCTTTTACGACACCTCGGTAAGAGTGAGGGTGGCCTATTCTACTCTGCCGGGACCACTCGGCTGATAAAATAATATAAAATAGGATAACATTATTGTATCTTTTATTATTTATTTTAATAAATGATTCCATCACATGTACTTTGTTGTTTTTAACATTCCTTATGTACTGCTCTCCTGTTAATTAGTATGTTAATCGCATGAGTGTTAACAGGGCTTTTGGAACAGTGGTAGTGAACGATGGCTTTGGTTCAAGGGTTGCTGGTTCGATCCCCATACAGTACAAACATTTTTGTGCATGTACATGTCTGTTTGTATTGGTCTGGGTGTTTTCTATGTATTAGTATGTTTTTACAAAAGAAAAGTATTATATGTATATATTTGTAATCCCACTGTGGACTATGATATCCGTAACACGGGTGCTTGAGCTACCTATCTCGGAGTCAGATCAATGTACATATGTGATGTTGTGAAATATTCTATGGGATATATTGAAATTCACTAACTAATAGTGGAGCAAATGTATTAAACCAGTTAAACATAAGTTTAACTGGTTGGTACTGTGTAATCTTTAATGGATATCCAAAATTACCCCAAAATTGTAAAATTTATAAGTAGATAACTAGGTACTTAAATAGTATGTAGGAACCTAACACAAAGGTAAGTAGGTACGTATACCTACTTTTTAAGGAAAGATAAAACTTATTACGTATACTTGTAATGTAGACAAAGTAGGAACTTAGGCAAAATTATTGCCTCTTGTAATACATTATTGAGGCTTGCAAATGGTTAAAACCCTCAAAATGTATTTCACTTTGTACTTTGGTGGATTAATACCTAATTGAATCAAAAGCCTATATAAATAATACCTAATTAAACCATCAAAAGTTTCAAACTTTTGAACTGTTAAGATTAAGTTTGAAGAATACAATGTACTTAGTCGCAGAAAAAGACTAATTACTTAGTGAATCTAGTTTATCTATAAGAAGCCTACACCACTAGGTAGGTACTTAGTATACTTACTTACTTAAATCTGCATAAATCATTGAACTATACCATACATATTCTCACTGGCATAAATCTACAAAAATTCTCAGTAAGTAGGTAAATAGGCACTTAATGTAAATTAATTTACATATTTAAACGTAAGTACTGAGATTCATACATGAAAACTTTGATTAAGCATTAAAAGTACTTAAGTACTCTATGTATTCATAATCATCTATATAGGTATAGCAATTTTAACATTTTATACCAAGAAACTCCGCTTTAAACTAATCTTTATTGATATGTAAGTCATTGGACCCTATTTACAAAGACATAAAGATCCTTTTTTAATACACCATAAATCCATTCAACCGAACCAAAACACCTTTCGAGCTATCGTGATAAGTACCTATGGACAAGCATCATTCAGTCATCATTTATTATGTAAATAAAGTAAAGTATCAGCTTAATTATTCCCTTTGTAGGGCTAAGACCCCCATCATAGAAATCAAGTCATCGCTACTATGATGGGATTAGGCTTAATCATCACTCTTGCCAAATGCGGATTAGTGATCACAAACCCGAACTATGTTCGGAAAATTCAAAACTTTGCTCGACCCGGGAATCGAACCCATGACCCCGAGATCATGGCCACAGGGCCATCGTCAGAACCGTCTTAAACCATTAGACAATGGGGCGTTGTTTTATTTTTAAATAGTTAAAGGTTATTAATTAATACTAAGTGGGTGTGTGAAGATAGATAGATAGACATCCTTTATTGCACAGAAAGAATACAAAATATGTGTGTGTACATAGTTTCTTCTTAAAATAGGATCATCATCATCATCAGCCTATTTAAGTCCCCACTGCTGGGGCACAGGCCTCCCTCAATCACATGAGGGGTAATTGCCATACTCACCACGCTTGGCAGAAGAGGGTTTTGAGATAAATGCAGAGTTTTCCTTCTCTGGGTGCTGATGATCATGCCAGCAGCTTTACCTTAGTCGCCTTTTACGACACCTCGGTAAGAGTGAGGGTGGCCTATTCTACTCTGCCGGGACCACTCGGCTGATAAAATAATATAAAATAGGATAAACATTATTGTATCTTTTATTATTTATTTTAATAAATGATTCCATCACATGTACTTTGTTGTTTTTAACATTCCTTATGTACTGCTCTCCTGTTAATTAGTATGTTAATCGCATGAGTGTTAACAGGGCTTTTGGAACAGTGGTAGTGAACGATGGCTTTGGTTCAAGGGTTGCTGGTTCGATCCCCATACAGTACAAACATTTTGTGCATGTACATGTCTGTTTGTATTGGTCTGGGTGTTTTCTATGTATTAGTATGTTTTTACAAAAGAAAAGTATTATATGTATATATTTGTAATCCCACTGTGGACTATGATATCCGTAACACGGGTGCTTGAGCTACCTATCTCGGAGTCAGATCAATGTACATATGTGATGTTGTGAAATATTCTATGGGATATATTGAAATTCACTAACTAATAGTGGAGCAAATGTATTAAACCAGTTAAACATAAGTTTAACTGGTTGGTACTGTGTAATCTTTAATGGATATCCAAAATTACCCCAAAATTGTAAAATTTATAAGTAGATAACTAGGTACTTAAATAGTATGTAGGAACCTAACACAAAGGTAAGTAGGTACGTATACCTACTTTTTAAGGAAAGATAAAACTTATTACGTATACTTGTAATGTAGACAAAGTAGGAACTTAGGCAAAATTATTGCCTCTTGTAATACATTATTGAGGCTTGCAAATGGTTAAAACCCTCAAAATGTATTTCACTTTGTACTTTGGTGGATTAATACCTAATTGAATCAAAAGCCTATATAAATAATACCTAATTAAACCATCAAAAGTTTCAAACTTTTGAACTGTTAAGATTAAGTTTGAAGAATACAATGTACTTAGTCGCAGAAAAAGACTAATTACTTAGTGAATCTAGTTTATCTATAAGAAGCCTACACCACTAGGTAGGTACTTAGTATACTTACTTACTTAAATCTGCATAAATCATTGAACTATACCATACATATTCTCACTGGCATAAATCTACAAAAATTCTCAGTAAGTAGGTAAATAGGCACTTAATGTAAATTAATTTACATATTTAAACGTAAGTACTGAGATTCATACATGAAAACTTTGATTAAGCATTAAAAGTACTTAAGTACTCTATGTATTCATAATCATCTATATAGGTATAGCAATTTTAACATTTTATACCAAGAAACTCCGCTTTAAAACTAATCTTTATTGATATGTAAGTCATTGGACCCTATTTACAAAGACATAAAGATCCTTTTTTAATACACCATAAATCCATTCAACCGAACCAAAACACCTTTCGAGCTATCGTGAATTTTGACATAAAGACGCGAGACAAGAAATGTCAAATTCGATATTTTGGTTGAGCATTGGCGTCTTCAAATTAGGGTTTGAGGCGAGATGTGTCAAAAGAGTTTCGGTTGGGTTCAACCGACGCAATGTTCACTTCAAATTAGGAAACGTCGTCAAATACGTTTGGTTGAGTCTCAAAGTTAACTTCAAATTAGACCCCCAGGTTCTCCCTTCTGTCTCATGCCGAACCATGTCGAGTTCAATGTACGTGCGCATGTATGTGTGCTTTGTAGTTTTGCCTGCCGAACTGATACAACCTGGTGATCTTCAAGAAAAGAGCTCATTCCTCCCTTAAGGTGACGGGTAGGGCACACTAGCGACGCCAATCGATTTTAATTTTTAGCTTCTAAACCGGATTTATTTTAAACAGTTTGGAGGTTACAGCCTCTCGGCAAATACTTATACTATTTATTAAATAATTTTGGCGTGAATCAATTTTTCGCGTATGCGTTGGACCCAACATTTTTGCATGGTTATTTAATTAATAGTATAAGTGTTTTCCGAGAGGCTGTAACCCCGAAATTGTTTAAAATAGATCCGGGTTAGTAGCTAAAAATTAAAATCGATTGGCGTCGCTAGTGTGCCCTACCCGTCACCTTAAGAGCCTGCAACGCTTGCAGATGTCCATGGGCGGCGGTAATCACTTACATCCGGTGAGCCGTCTGCTCGTGTGTCTGCCATAATGTAAAAAAAAAGTTTTATCTTTAATGAACCTTTAAAAATATAACCTACCTCACTGGTAACTCCTTCCGAAGAAACATGAAAGATTTCCTTTCGCACGCATTGAGACCTGAAACAAATAAAAATATTATAAGTACAGTCAGCGTCAGATCAAGTTACCCCCCTAGAGTTGAAAAATAGCACTTGTGCCCCAGACATAAGGACGGTGCAAGTCGACGCCGTGGTACATGTACGTTTCTTAACCGATTTCAAAAAAAAAAGAAGGTTCTCAATTCGACATATATATTTTTTTAAATGTTTGTTCGCCGATTGCTATTTATCAACTGATTTAGATAAGATAAGATAAGATAAGATGATTATTTTTAGTTCGAAAGTAGATAGTCCCGGATTGGTACCTTGATAAGGATATCAGGATCTGATGATGGCATCCCGGAAAAATTGAGGGAAACCCTCAAATTTTAAAAGCACACGTAATGTTTTTGTATCTTTTTGGCGGGTTCGATCCCCGCACAGTACAAACATTTGTGTGCATGAACATGTATGTTTGTATTGGTCTGTGTGTTTGCTATGTATTATACATGGTGTCTGTAACCATTTACATCCCTTTAATCACGTGTTCTACTACCCATTGTGAACAAAATTTTTTCTATCACTTGAAAATTCGCATGAAAAAATTTTAACTTTTCATACAAAGTCTGTCACGTGACTTGGTCATTTTGTATGGGGAGTCGAAATTTTTTTTGATGAATTTCGAAGTCGTTGAACAAATTTTGTTCAAAATAGTAGGTAGAACACGTGGTTAAAAGGTCACAGACACACCATGAATTCATTTATTACTTGTCTTTTGTAAATACATACTTATATTATGTGACTGCCTCGGTGGCGCAGTGGTTAGAGGGTCGCACTTTAAAGCGACGGCTGTGCAAGAGGTCCCGGGTTCAATCCCCGGGTCGGGCCAAAAATTTGTACCTAAGTTTTCGGTAAGAAATTCTTAGTGGCAGTCCAGAGTCTGGAAGTTGGTGGTCTTGTACCCCCGTGCCTCGGAAAGCACGTTAAGCCGTTGGTCCTGCGCCCAATCCCTCTCTGGTCATGTCACAGTAGTGTCCCATCGGAATATGAGGGTAAGGAAATAGAGAGTGCACTACTAGTGTTTGGGCACACACTTGAGCACTATAATATATCCTGCGTAAGTGGCTGATCGTTGAGATTGGCCGCCGTGGCCGTACTCTGTTGGAGGATATTATATTATGTAATTCTGCTGTTGCCTCTGATTCTGACAAAATTTCGTATTGGATCCCAGAAGATATGGCAACTCTACATATGTATACCCCGAATAGGTCTCCGGTACCCTCACTCACTCGTCGAAAACCGTCGTGACTTCACGCCGGTTTTCAGTGAGGCCGTGACATCACTCCGATCAAGCCGGCCCATTCATTCGGAAGCTTGAAAATGAAAATGAAAAAATATTTATTTCCAACAAAATGATGTTACATTCCAAGATAGATTATAATTATAAAGGACAATGTATTCTTACACCAAAACATTTTGTTCCTTACAAGATGTCCAGTTAGATTACCTTTGGTCCTCACACTAGGATAACCTGTATCGTGAGGGCCTGGCATGCGATTAACATATTAAGATTAAGGCGCTCTTGAAAACATAGTGCTAATAGTCATAATAAATTATATATATTTAGTGTCTTTATGTATGTATATGTGTGTGTATATATATTATATTATTTACATACTAGTATAATATAAAAAGTTATAATATAAAGTTAATTAGTAGTGACTATTACATTGCAATTTGTCTCGCTACCATAATAATACTGTCTCATCATATGTTTATGTTTTTAATTTAAGCTTGGCAGCCCATAATCGTTTCCCGATAAATAAAAAAATTATGTTTCCGAAAATTAGGTTCCATTATCTCGTTTCGTAGGAGTTTCAATTTTCTAACTCGACGGTTCGATAAATTACCAATTTATTGAAGAACTAAACCTTATTTATGTAGAGAAATTCCATTTAGCACCAGACCTATTGGATCGTCTTTTGTTCGAGATAAAGTGATTTTAATCCTGAATCACGGGCCAAGCGTACTCAGTACAATAATTAAAATCCATACAAATACATAAATGATCTCCTTTGTTTTATTTTGTTGAACCAATTGCGAATTGGACCAGTCGCGAATTGGACCAATAGCAAATTGGACCAATAGCGAATTGGACCAATAGCGAATTGGAACAATAGCGAATTGGACCAATAGCGAATTGGACCAATCGCGAATTGGAACAATAGCGAATTGGACCAATAGCGAATTGGACCAATAGCGAATTGGACCAATAGCGAATTGGACCAATAGCGAATTGGACCAATAGCGAATTGGACAAATCGCGAATTTGTAAATTTTTGACGATGGGACCAATCGCGCCTGAATGCTCCGGGCTCCAGAACGACAGCTTCGCACTGTTATATCCGATATTAGTTCATAACGATTGCTTAGGTAGACATTTTGTCTTTTAATAAAACCAATTGCCTCCATGCGGTCAAGCGAGTTGACAGTAGTCCGTTGCCAGTTGCCTACCATACGCACACAATAGCCTGACTGCCTCGGTGGCGCAGTGGTTAGTGGGTCGCACTTTAAAGCGACGGCTGCGCAAGAGGTCCCGGGTTCCATCCCCGGGTCGGGCAAAAAATTTGTACCTAAGTTTTCGGAACGAAATTCTTAGTGGCAGCCCGGAGTCTGGAAATTGGCGGTCATGTACCCCCGTGCCTCGGAAAGCACGTTAAGCCGTTGGTTCTGCGCCCAATCTCTCTCTGGTCGTGTCACAGTAGTGTCCCATCGGAATATGAGGGTAAGGGAATAGAGAGTGCACTTGTGTTTGCGCACACACTTGAGCACTATAATATATCCTGCGTACGTGGCAGATCGTTAAGATTGGCCGCCGTAGCCGTAATCGGTTGGAGGAACATCCGCAATCAGTTGCAAATCATCCGTGTCCGCGAATCCCTAAAAAGAAAAGTGAGGTTCCCCTAAATTTCATTTAGTAAATTCGGTTCGGGAATAAATTCAGTGTTAGGAACTTTGGTGTTTAATTTTTTAAAAAGACATTCGCCGGGTGCCGCGTAACAGCACGCAAGATGCGAAAAGTGGTTTTAATATTTTTTAAAAAGGTCGGCAACATTAGAGATCTCTCTTTCGCGGATGTTCACGGGCGGTGTTGTTTAGTTTCCATCATCATGTAAACAGATATTTATTTAGAAAAAAAAAATGTAAAAATCCTCCTGTGACGTCATCAGTCGGCAGGACAAATTAATAACGCTTTTGCTCACGTTGATTTAAAAAAAATAGGTAAAATCTCTGGAGCCCAACTCTCGGGCTCGTGACATTTATTTTCATACGACATATATCACTAAAACATAGTTTTTTGTATGGTTTTCAGGTGATATCCGCCATGTTTTCAAAATATCACGAGCACGAGAATTGGGCTCCTGGAGCCCGATTCTCGAGCTCGTGATATTTATTTTCATACGACATTTATCACTAAAACACAGTTTTTTTGTATGGTTTTCAGGTGATATCCGCCATGTTTTCAAAATATCATGAGCACGAGAATTCGACTCCTGATCATAAAATGAGAAGACAAAATAATGACAGTGACAGTAAGTATCTTAAGTCACCTAAACTTTTTTATTGGACATAAAGAACCGACATCACAATACATTGAGCCTCAGAACTAATCACTTCCGGCATATTAATTAATAAATAAAAAAAAAATATTTTAATAAAACGACACATTTAATGATAACTAAAAATATGGGTAATCTTTTTCTCTTTTCTTATTCGAGAAGCGTATAAAATTGCAAATATATTTTTTTTGTCGTATTGACCATGACTTCTAATTAAACTCCAATTTTTAGGGTTTCGTAGCCAAAAGACAAAAAAGGAACCTTATAGATTCGTCATGTCTGTCCGTCTGTCCGTCCGTATGTCACAGCCACTTAGACCATCCAACCGGACTGTGGAAGGCGTGGGTTCGAGTCCCGCCTGAGCACGAGATGAAATTTTTACGTCTGTCATTTACAATTGGATCATGTTACACGTTTCATAAACTATCCGGAACGTGCTGATTTCCTCACGATGTTTTCCCTTACCGCCGAGCTAATGGTAGAAATACGCATATAGCTTTGAAAATACCAGAAGGTGCATGCTCGGCTTCGAACCCGGTCCCCCAGTATAGAAGGCGCGTTCTGAATGAGCTACTTTCGCTATAACGCAGAGCAAAGCCATCTTCAATAAAAAAAAAATATCCAGTCATTACAGTAAAGTAGCCTACACAGGTACTGTCCCACTGCAGGGCAAAGGCCTCCATCATAGAAATCAAGTCATCGCTACTATGATGGGATTAGGCTAAATCTACTTACATTAAAAACAAAATAAGTAAAGCAACTAACAAAAGTAAAATCACGTGGAACATCATCAACAAAGAGACTTGTAAAAATAAAACACAACAACACAAGTTCTCTCTAAAAATAAATGGCAAATGTCTTGACTCTGATACTGAAGTGGCAAATGCATTTGAGTCGTTCTTCACTAATATACCAGTGGCAACAACAAGTACATTAAATTCAAGTTCGTATCTTGCTATCTCGTTACTTAAAGCAAATGTTGACGAGTGTCAAACGCCTTTCAAATTTTACCATGTAACCTCCGAGATAATAGTTAAAACTTTCAAAGATCTGAATATGAAAAAAACTGAAGATCTTTGGGGAATATCAGTGGACATTCTAAAAAATATAATACTAGCTATTGCACCCCATTTGGCAACGATATTCAACAGATGTATTGATGAGGGTCAGTTTCCTAGCTTAATGAAGTACAGCAAAATCATACCGTTATTTAAATCAGGTGAAAAAAGTGACCCTTCTAACTTTAGGCCTATTTCTATATTACCAGCACTGAGTAAAATTTTTGAAAAAGTCATATTCGTTCAGTTGCTGTCTCATTTTAAAGTTAACGATTTACTTCATAATAAACAATTTGGGTTTACCAAGGGTAAGTCAACCACTGACGCAGGAGTAGCACTTATCAAGTATATTTTTGATGCATGGGAAAACAAACAGGATGCAATTGGTGTTTTCTGTGACCTCTCGAAGGCGTTTGATTGCGTTGAGCATCAAACATTGTTGTTGAAGTTAGCTCACTATGGTGTTCTAAATAATGCATTAAGTTTGATAAATTCTTACTTATCAGATAGACTTCAGAAAGTCAGTGTCAATGGAACTGACTCTTCAGGCGCCCCTTTATTAATGGGAGTGCCCCAAGGATCAATATTGGGACCTCTGCTCTTCCTGATATACATAAATGACCTCCCTTACTTTGCACAAGATCTTTGTGAAGTAGTGTTATTTGCTGATGATACCTCGTTGATTTTTAACGTTGACCGTCGAAAAGATACGTTTGACGACGTAAATGACACCCTCTCACAAGTGCTACATTGGTTTACAACTAACAACTTGCTTTTAAATGCCAAGAAAACCAAATGTGTAAAATTCACTATGCCCAATGTAAAGCAGGTCAACACTAACGTCGTTATGAATAATGAACATATTGAAGTTATTAATTCGACAATTTTCTTAGGTATTACACTGGATTCCAAACTGCAATGGAAGCCACACTTGGCAGCCTTGGCGGGAAGACTTAGTTCCGCCGCATATGCGGTTAAGAAGATCAGACATCTGACTGATATTGAAACCGCGAGACTGGTTTATTTTAGTTATTTTCATAGTATAATGTCATATGGTCTTTTGTTGTGGGGGTCGGCGGCTGAGATACAGACTATTTTTGTATTGCAGAAGAGGGCCATCCGCTCCATATACAACCTTAGTCCTCGCGATTCGCTGAAAGAACTGTTTAAGAATATCGACATTTTAACTGTAGCTTCCCAATACATTTTGGACTGTATTTTGTACGTGCGAAAGAACATTGATATTTTTTCTAAAAAATCTGATTGTCATGGTTTTAACACTAGAAATAAACACAAGCTCGCGATTCCAAATCTGAAGCTCCAAAAGATTAATAGTTCATTTGTTGGTCAAAGTATTAAAATGTACAATAAGTTGCCACAAAATGTTATTGAGTTACCAACGCATAAATTTAAATCCCACGTGAAAACCTGTTTAATGAGTAAAGGATACTATACAATTGTAGATTACTTAAATGATAAGGATTCATGGACATGATGACCTCCGTGCCTGCACACATGTAGTAATTGTATAAATATTTACTGGAATCATTATTATTATATAATTAATCATTTTTAATAAATTAGGCTTAGCAGCATTTATTAATGTATACAAATTGATTAGTATTGATTAATCAAACAATTGACAAGATGCTAACCACCTACTATTGTACACCTCGTCCTGCAGTTTATTAGTATTGGATTAAGTACTCTGTGACCTATGAGGGGAACCTAAGTAGTCATGCTCACTCAAATGTCTCTGAGGTGGTGGCGTTATGTGGCGGGTCATTACATTCCCTCTAATATGGTTGAGTGAAATGATGGCTGACACATACGTCATACTTGTGAACAGGTGCCACCTTTGGGGACTGGTCCGCTTCGGTTTACCTCATATTTAGCTTTTAATTTGCTTCATTCTATTTTGTGTTGCATTAGACTGTATGACTTGGTATGAGGATAATAAACCATTGTAAAAAAGTTGGCGATTAAAAAGAGTAACTGGCGAGTTTCTTGCCGGACCTTCTCGACCAGAAACAACTTTCCGAGCCGGTGGTAGAATCGCATTATGTTTATTTATTTCTTTAGTATATTTTATGTATCAACATATATATGTATTAACATGTAAATTATACATAAGTACTTATAAATAGTTTTAAGTCATTCAAATGTATGACGATTTGTAAGTGCTGTGTACAAGCCTATGCAAATAAAGAATTATTTGAATTGAATTGAATTGAAAAATCACCACGCTTGCCTAATGCGGATTCGTGATCATAAACCCGAGTTGTGTTCGAAAAATTCGAAACATACTTTTTACTCGACCCGGGAATCGAGATCACGGCCCGGTACGTTAACCACTAGACCAACAGGATGTCATTAAACAGTCATCATCATCAGCCCATTGAAGTCCCCACTGCTGGGGCACGGGCCTCCCTCAATCACATGAGGGGTAATTGCCATACTCACCACGCTTGGCAGACGGGTTGGCGAGGGTTTTGATATAAATGCAGAGTTTTCGTTCTCTGGGTGCTGATGATCATGCCAGCAGCTTTACCTTAGTCGCCTTTTACGACACCTCAGTAAGAGTGAGGGTGGCCTATTCTACTCTGCCGGGACCACACGGCCCCGGTTAACAGTAAAAATATTTAAATGCTATTTAATAGTCAGTACAGGTCAGTAGGTATATCACACCTATTGTGTGTTGATTGGATGCATTGTATAAACAATTGCACATGAACAGTTATACATATAATTTGTATAAATTAACATGTTAAAAATATAAGTACCTCCTACCTATTAGTAAGTAGGTTAATTAAGGTGACTAAAAGTGTGTAACTCTTTACTGAAACGACTCAGTGATCCGACTCAGCCAAATAATAATAATAATAATAATTCTCACAACATCTCATACGTTGACCTGATTCCGTACTAAGTAGCTTAAGCACTTGTGTTACAGATATCAGACAACAGAGGAACACAAATATATACTTAAATACATATATTACACCCAGACACCGAACAAACACAAGTGTTCATCGCACGAATGTTTGACCAGGGTGGGGATCGAACCCACGACCTTTGGCGTAAGAGGCAGGGTCACTACCAATTGCGCCATCCGGTCAGTCAAAAAAAAATATTTTTTATTTTTGTTTCCGATACTTTAACTTAAATCGTCCATATTTATAAAAATCCTACCAATTGCGCCATTCGGTCAGTCGAAATCCGGTCAAATGATACACTGTTTCGAATTTCTAATGTCCGCTCCGAATGTATCACTCGACTCAAATGGATCTCGAGTCCGAGTGCCAACGAGCGAGTCTCAACGATCAGCCACGTACGCAGGATATATCATAGTGCTCAAGTTTGTGCACAAACACAAGTGCACTCTCTATTCCCTTACCCTCATATTTCGACGGGACACTACTGTGACACGATCGGAGAGGGAACGGGCGCAAGGACTAACAGCTTAACGTTCTTTCCGAGGCACGGGGGTACAAGACCGCTAACTTCCAGACTCCGGGCTGCCATTGAGAATTTCTTACCGAAAACATAGGTACAATTTTTTGGCCCGAACCGTGGATCGAACCCAGGACCTCTTGACGCAGACGTCGCTTTAAAGTGCGACCCACTAACCACTGCGACACCGAGGCTGTCAGATATTAAGAGTGTAGATACTAGTCTAACAATAGGCTTGTGTCCTATTTTTTCTCTTGTTGGTAATATAAGAACCTCTCAAAAGTAAAAAATCGGTTAATGGATTTGTTAGCTTGGAAACTCTTCGAGATAGGACAATTTGAAAATCATTTAAAATAGACTTGCCCAAAACGTTCCATACAAACTGCGACGCGAGGCGTGACGTCAGCCCTCACTAGTTTGTGCGAGATAGCTTTGTTCGATAGCTATATGAAATAGTGCGTTTATGAAAATGGTTTCTTAACACAGGTTGCTATAAATTGTAGAAGATGTCGATTGCTTTATAAATATTTCGTAAATTTAAGACTTAAAATTACTTGCCTATCTTTGCCTTTGAGGGCTCATAACAAAAATAATACATAAGGTTTCAAGCTGAAATTTTGTACATAGCTCCTTTTGACCGTTATTTCTCAATGCTATTTAAAAAATCTGCCAATCTCTGACCTAGTACACAAGCCTATTGTACCTCTATAAGATCGAGATAATTCTACGGCAATTAGATAAACAGGAAAACTATATACAATACTTGTACACTTGCTGTCGTTATAGTATGTGAGTTACGACGTGCCTCAGGAAGCGACAAGATGGCGAGGTCACCATACAGCCGAGCCTCTGTTGTGCAACAGAACAACAACACAATTATCACGTTTCTGTTGTTATTTGAGTGGATAATAAATGAGTGGAAAATTATACCTCTACATCATAATGATCTTAGCGTTTACCCCTGCCAAAAAAAAAAAAATAATATCCTCCAACCGATTACGGCTACGGCAGCCAATCTCAACGATCAGCCACGTACGCAGGATATATTATAGTGCTCAGGTGTGTGCGCAAACACAAGTGCACTCTTTATTCCCTTACCCTCATATTCCGATGGGACACTACTGTCACACGACCAGAGAGGGATTGGGCGCAGGATCGACGGCTTAACGTGCTTTCCAAGGCACGGGGGTACAAGACCGCCAACTTCCAGACTCCGGGCTGCTACTAAGAATTTGTTACCGAAAACTTAGGTACAAATTTTTGGCCCGACCCAGGGATCGAACACGGGACCTCTTGCGCGGCCGTCGCTTTAAAGTGGGACCCACTAACCACTGCGCCATCGAGGCAGTCAAAAATAACTTAATTTGAAACAACAAAAAATGTTCATACTAAATTTCTAGGCGTTATGTATGTGTCTATCTATTTTGTGGCTGCGGTAAGCAATAATGTCTTTAAACAACCTGTCATATGCTATTAAAATGCATCATCACTAATTTATTACAATTTTACCTATCAATTGTTTGAATGGATGCCAGCTGCCAAGATAGTGTAGGCGGTTCGAAGCGGTTTTTAAGTGATAAAGATATTAAAATATACGACGATTCTGAATGAATATCACCACTCGTTGACCGTCACGGTAAATTGGTATTAACAATACAAGACGAAACAGAGGAAAGACAAAAGAAATCAACTCGCGTGACATTACGTCCTTAGCTTTGGACGTAACTCAGAATGTCACGCTTCAGAGTCGTCAGCCTGTTGCAGTCCACGGTTGGAAATAGGCCTCTCCATATCTACGCCACTCGATCGATCTTCGGCTACTTTGCGTACTTCGCATCAAACTCCAGCCATTTTCTTTATGCAGGATGCGACAAACGAGCAAGCAGTCACATGATGGAAAGTGATCAACGCCGCCCATGAACATCCGCGAAATCAGAGAGATCGCTAATGTGTTACCTTTTTAAAAAAGATTAAACTCTTTCTTCTTTCTTTTTAACCGACTTAAAAATAAAGAGATTCTTAATTCGACATGTATATATATGTTTGTTCGCCGATTACTTTGCCATTTATGAACCGATTTAGATGATTGTAGATAGAAAGTACTTAGTTGGAAAGTAGATAGTCCCGGATTGGTACCATGATTGCCAAAAAATGAGACACTAGAAATCTTGAAAAAAGAAATTTTTTGAAGGTTCCCAAGTCGCAGCCGTCGGGAAATAAATACTCTCGCAGCCAAACCGTTCCACAGAACTAAGGTACGTGGTGGAAAGTTCCGCGAGACACGCACAGTACTACTGAGGGCGTCCAGAGTACCCTTCACCCTAGTCTAACCACAAACTAGAAGATATTACTTAAACCATTTATTTATTTAGAACATGATCCAGGCTTTGGGGAGTCTGGTAATTACAATGAAGCGACTGCCGTCTGACCTTCGCAACCATTTTGACAGGGGAACCATTTGACATGATTGCAAGTTTTAGAAACTATCCGAAAAGTGCAGGTTTTCTCAGGATGTTTTCCCTCACCGCCGAGCTAATGGCACAAACACGCACACAGATTTGAAAAAAACAGAAAGACTAACAGCTACTATTTAGCTGTTAGTCTTCGTAAAAACAAATATCACATAAAAAACAAAACTTGTCAAAAAATCCAAGTCTCGCAATCAGTTGTTCTACCGTGAAAAGTTGTGAGATCTATGTTACCAAGTCGGTTATTAACTTGGCAATCGATTATTGAATATTTGACTCGGCGGCCATTGCATGAAAACACAACCGATTGCCAAGTTAATATCCGACTTGGTAATATAGATCTCACAACTCTTCACGGTAGGACAACTGAGTGCGGATTTTTGACAAGTTTTATTTTTTATGGGATATCATTTCTATTTTCAGTCTACCTATTTTTTTTCTTTCCAATACCTACACCTTCAACTGCAAACGTAACTTTATAATCCTATACATTTATATGATATTACAAAGTTATTTATGCAGTTGGTGTATTTAGAAAATTGGACCGATATTACAAAAAAAATAAGTCTTCCCATGATTAAAACACTAAATTCTATTTGTATTCTAAATTTGAAGCATCTATGTCTGCTAGAAGTGCCTTGGATTTATGATCATCGGTGAATCAGTGACGTCAGTCAGTCAGTGAGTGAGTGACAAAATTCAACTATAACAAGTTGTCATTCTTAAACTACTGGTTCAAATTGACTGAAATTTTAAATATACCGTGTTTCTACAATGCCTGATTAGTTACTGAAAATTCAGACTTCGTGTTTTATCCACAACGAAATTATAGGGAGGGGTCGAAAATAGAGTGAATTGCTTCGAGAAAAGAATGGTACGGCCCGTGCAGCTTTGCTCGGCTTGGAAAATTTATTTCGCGGTTGCGTTCTAATTCTACGCGTGCCCGTTCGAAATGCGTATTTTCTTATTCAACTCTAAAAACTCCAAATAAGGTAAAGCCATACAAATCAATGGACAAAAGCATTATCTGGTTAACGGCTTAATTTTGCACGTCGACCTTTACCCACTGACTCACACCACATTATATAACTACCTCAAAACTCAAGGGCAAAGTTGTTTACGATTAACGAGTTACGAACACTACTCGCGCTTCGCGGCAGAAACCGGAACTACGACAATCACCACACTTGTGATGTTTTAATTGGCCTTGCTGGACTATCGATACAACATATTAATGAGTAATCAATAGTTTTTTTTCATTATGTGCAGACGTGTATACCTTACGCTTTACTGAAACGACTCAGTGATCCGACTCAGCCAAATGATACACTGTTCCGAATATCTAATGTTCGCTCCGAATGCCTATCATTCCACTCAAATCTCGATCTCGAGTCCGAGTGAACCGAATGATCCGAGTGAGCCGAATGATCCGAATGAGCGGAATGAATCACGGTTCTGTCTGTGTGTCGATGTTCCAAATGAAGCGTTTCACCGCTGCACTGATCCAGATGCAAATGTTCCACTCATTTGAAAGATACGTTTTTGTCAGGTCAAATTATGTGTCATTCTTTCTACTTTATACCAATAGATGACGCTAGGTGTCGATTACATCGCGGAAGCGTTTTTTTCTTTTTTCAAGGTTTTCGGATTACCTATATGCGCTGGCGCTGTCTGTAGGATTTACCTCTTTATAAATAGTAAGGATAAGAAGCAGACGTACAGACGGTTCACTGGCAAATGAAGAGACTGATCACCGGATGGTAAGCGGTGGCCACCGCCCATGCCCATAGCCTTGCTCGACTATCGATACTATTAATAGAATAGTCGATGTTTTTAATGTGATAAGGGACGACGGACATACGGATCACCGTATGGTTTTTTTTATGTGGTAGTTGGCAGACAAGCAAATAAATCACCTAATGTTAAGCTATTGCCGCCGCCCGTTCCAGGTGTCTAACTGCAACATCAGTAGAGTCACAAGTGCGCTGCAAAACTTTTAGCTCATTTATTTCTCCGGAATGCCTCCGGCGTCCTCACTCACTCAGCGAAACAGCATAGCGCAGACATTCTATACATACCCATCGATAAATAATATCGATATTGTGACTATTTTTCAAGGTCTCAATAGTATCGATAGTCCAATTGTTGCAACAACACTAGTTTAAATATTTATGTGTTTACTGATGGAGAACCGGACTATCAATAAGGGACCACACAATAGATTACTACGAGTATGGTAGATAGTGGGTGTGCGAAAAATGTTGCGAAACTAATTATGACTCCCAACACATACACACACGCGCGCACGCGCACGTTGGGATAGTTAGGAGTCACACGCAGTCATACGAGTTTGAAATGAGTTCTTCTTTCACGGTAGGCAGCGGCATGACTGTGCTCCGGCATTGTTGATGTCTATGAGCGGCGGTTACCATTTACCATCAGATGGGCCACATGCTAGTCTGCCTATTATTCGCAATATATAAAAAAAACTTGGGAGTCACACTCACACGTACACGGACTGCGCGCACGCACACGCGCACGCACACGCACACGCACACGCAGTCGCAGACGCAGACGCAGACGCAGACGCAGACGCAGACGCAGACGCAGACATGCACACGCACACGCACACTCACACGCAGACACACACACACACTCACACACACATTTTTAACTTCCAACTCAAAACCAACACATAAACGTCTAGGGAAGTAAACAGACAGACAACAGCTTAGGCGCCAAACAGCATATCGTATTGTACCGTGTTCCAGAATTTAATAAGATCTGGTAATTACAATAACGCGACTGCCGTCTGTCCTTCGCAATCTTTAAACAGGGGATCCAGACCAGAATAAACTTCAAACGAAGCGTGACGAAGCATCTCGCGGGCCAGTATGGCAGTGCTAACGGAGGTGATGCGTTGACATCGCTTCCATTGTAATTGCTACTTAGGATCTTCTATTACTTACCATCAGACTGAGGATCCCATACACTGAGCCTCTATTTAAAAATCAAGTTTACGCGTTCAGAATAATTCTCTCAAATATTGTAGGATCCAAAATTTTTGAGAAACGGTCGGAGGTTTCCTCAAGATTCCTTCAATGTCTCAAACTGAACAGCGTCGAGATTTAGCACTTTACAACATCCGGAATCCTAAGACATATTTACTTTAAGGTCGTAAGACCCAAAAAGCCAAAAACAATTGATTTTCTATGTGTCTGCTGTCTGGGCTTTAGGAGGTTAAGCCAAATTTGGCAATCATACTTTTGATTCAAGGTCTTATGCATTACGAAATTCACGAAGATCGTAAGTCGCATGGGGAGGGCGAAGTTCAAACGAAGTTCACAGTTGAAGAAATAACCGTGAGAATATGAGACAATTCACTATGTTTTTAAGGTCACTTGGATAAATTGTATACCACCAAAGTACGCTTCTCGCGCCACTTCCTATTGCGCTTAGTAAAACTATACATACCAATGATGGTGTTTCCGAACAGATACGACCTGGTGATTTTCAAGAAAAGAGCTTATTCCTCCAATAAGAGCCGGCAACGCATCTGTGATGCCTGCCTGAGGTCATGTGTGCAGATGTCCGTGGGCGGCGGTAATCACATACCATAAAATGTCTGCCATAATCTAAAAAAAAGGTCGTATGAGACATACATACTCGCACAAGGAGAGTGATCTGGCGAACTGCACCGTGTGGAATATTAAGTTTTAATGTATGCGGCAGACTAACAGACGGATCACATGATGGCAAGCGACCGCCACCGCTCATGGACACCAGAGCAGTCACAAGAAAAACCGCAGACCCAATCCGTTACTCCGGATTGGGCCTGCGGTTTCCCTCATCCACTCAGCGACACAGAGCAGGCGCCGTTTCACGCAGGTTTTCTGTGATGCCCGTGCCTGTAGTATTAATGTAAGCCCGATAAGCTATTTTTCTACGTCTCAAACACTTCACTTCACTGTTATCTAATCTCCTGTGCCAAACGCGTGGTACAAAGTCCGCCAGTGTCAACGAAACCGAATTGGCATACAAAACACGAAGATGCGAATACGTAACATAGTTCGATGGGGGCAGGCTATTTTTGAACTGTCAGTGTCAAAAAAAATATAGATTTTTTTTTACCTACACAGCAAACTTCTTGCGAGTTAAATACGATGACGATACGGGGGGTATGAATGACAGTCCCGGCAACGCCATTATATTTTGATTTTGTTTTTTTTTTGTTTGAAAGATGAATGGGAATTGGGGATGAATGGGGGAATGGGATTGAAAGAGAAATGGAAAGGGGAGTGTTCTTAGCTTTGTTGGATAAAAATCGAACCAAGATGGCCGCCGTCACAAAGGTATGGATTGTATGTTTTAACACAACTCCCACAATAAATAAATAAATAATAAAATAATAAAATATTTATTGCAAATAACTTAAATCTATTACAAACTTATGGGCATAATCTTACATATTAGTACTTATATTTGACATTTTGCCTGAACTAGGATACCCTGTGTTTCAGGCTAAAAAAATAGGTCCTATAAAACTGTATTGGTAAAAACAATAAATTACAACTGAAACTTAATATTACTCTACGCTATGCTAATAATTAGGTATATAAATTAATAGTTATTTGGGAATAAAAATAACTAAGATAACGATCATTTTTCAGTTATAAATAAACATACCTACCATTTCAAATATAGATAGGAACTAATAATAAATGCCAAATTACCTAACTAATCTTACGCGCATGTAAATAATGTAGACTAACTAAATAAATACAAATAAACCTGCTTGCCTATGACATGAACATTGACCCAGTTAGCCGATTTGATGATTCTGATAATATCATGACATACATACCTCTTTACTAAAAAAAATCGTTTAGCTAGCATTAATAAGAACATCTTACATTACATTTACAATATGGGTATCATGTAAAAGGACTTGAGTAGCAGAATATATATATTGTGACAAATTTCAAATCCAAGATGGCCGCCGTCGTGGGTTTTTAAATTTTCAATTTAATTATTTACCTAACAGAAGCTTTTTATGGCGGAAACGCAGAAAAATGCGATAACGTTGCGCAGCCGCGACGTCGTCGCTCCGCTTTGAAGACACTCGCAATCCGCCAGTGTGGCAACTCCCTTTACTTAGTCCACTGGCTCAGCGACCCGAAGCGAGTCTTGGCCTCCGAAACAAGAGAACGCCACTTTGATCGATCCTGCACTACTTGTCGCCAGTCACCGGCCTGAAGTTCTCGCAGATCATTCTCGACGACGTCCTTCCAGCGATACCTAGGCCGGCCTACCGCGCGTCGGCCTATCGATCGGCTCTGGTATGCTTTCTTCACGAGACGATGCTCGTCCAGTCTCTCGAGGTGACCAAGCCAGCGAAGACGATGCGCCTTGGTCTCGCCGATGATGTTAGGCGTGTCTACAATCTTCTCTATTTCGACATTTGTGCGTATCCTCCAGCCATCGTCTTGTAATTTTAACTCCCTTTACAGGCTTCAATTTACAACAGAAAAGTTACCTGTAGACTTTTCGACCTTAATACTTTGGAATAAGGTCTAAAGGGTCTTTTCTGATAGCGCCCTCAATTATTCACTCTAACTAAATGCGCACGTGTATTCACGCGATAGTGGAGGGAAGTTGGTATATCCTCAATTTTTACCCGACTACGGCAAAGCAAAAGGAGGATTATGATTTTCACAGGCTATGTATGTATCTATCTATGTATGTATGTATGTTCATCTGTTTCCACGTAACTTCTAAACTAGTTATCATATTTGAACAAATGAGTCGTTAGAAGCGTCTTGGTTGTCTTCTGGTTATAGGCAACATGGCGTCACCTTAAATTTATTACAGCGCCATCTAGGGGACGATCTAAAAAGTACAAAACAAGAAAATTGTCTCTGCTGAAATGATTATGCCGTATCGCCGTGGTCGTATGCCACCTACTGTTTTTATTTATTTTTATTTATTTATTTATTTATTCAATTATACAAGTATGCTTACAGCTAGCTACCAAAGCGCACACAAGTCAATTCAATAATTACATTGTAAACAAAAATATTCATGTCAGTCTTAAAACGAGTCAGTACAACTGTAGCAAAACAGATTCATTTTAATAATAAAATAAAATCAATGTGGCATACGACCACGGCGATACGGCATAATCATTTCAGCAGAGACAATTTTCTTGTTTTGTACTTTTTAGATCGTGTTTTTTGGTAGTCGGGTTTTAGTTTTTAAACTTTATTTTTTGATACTAACTGATGAATTTTGTTGCTGATGGACTTGAAGCAGGAATAAATCGATTACCTTAGCATATAGAGATAGTTACACAAAAGGCCCGTTAGTGTAATGGTTTTAGTACCGGGTCAGGATCTCGGGAGCCTGGGTTCGATTCAAGGTGTGTTTCGAATTTTTCGACCATAGCTCGGGTTTGTCCAACCAATTCGCATTAGGCAAGTGTGGTGATTAAGCCTAATCCTATCAAAGTAGCGATGACTTGATTTCTATGATGGAGGCCTTTGCCCTGCAGTGGGACAGTATTTAGGCTGATACTTCTACTTCATAGAGAAAGAATGAGAGAAGAGCGATGGTACCTCGGTGAATATGTGCACCTCCGAGTTTGGAGGCTCAAATCCGAGCATGCCGGTCCGGATTTTTCAAATCTATATGCGTATTTCTACCATTAGCTCGGCAGTGGAACCGACTTGGCAGTTGACCGTGGGAGAGCCACGCTTCGCCATGAATGGGCCGGCTCGAACGGAGTGATACCACAGCCTCACAGAAAACCGGCGCGAAGCAGCACTGTGCTGTGTTTCGCTGCGTGACCGAGGGAATCGGAGGCCCAATTCGGTGGAAAGGGGGGGAAAAGGTTGGCAGCGCACTCGTGACACCACTGGTGTCGCGGGTGTCCATGGGCGTCTGCCACCTATCACATCAAAAAAGTGAGGGGAAAACATTGTGCAAACCATCCTTATATAAATGCTATTTTTGCAAAGCTTGGTTAACTCGACCTGACTTCGTCTGTACCTTTTTTATGTGATAGGTGGCAGATGAGCAGACGTATCACCTAATGGTAAGCGATTTCCGCCGCCCATGGACACCCGCAACCCCAGTGCCCAACCTTTAAACTGCCCTTCCCCCCGGATTGGGCGACCGAAACACGTGCACAGTGCTGCTTCACGCCGGTTTTCTGTGAGGCCGTGGTATCACTCTGGTCGAGCCGGCCCATTCATGCCGAAGCGTAGCTCTCCCACGGTCATAACCTACCGACTGTATTCATGTCTATGTTTGACGACTTTTGATCTTCGTACCCGTAAAGAAATGCGCATTCTAAAATAGCATTGGTACCTACTTATCAACAAACATTCTGGCACAGTATATTAAAAAGAAGTGTAGCAACTTATTATTATTTCCCGTGCGTACATGCGGGAATCGTTTAAGGTGACGGGTAGGACAGAGAATTCGAACGCGACCCCTCATATCGGAACGGAAGTCCCGTTCTGAACACTGAGCTAAGATTGCTCTCATCATCATCATCAGCCCATTTAAGTCCCCACTGCTGGGGCACGGGCCTCCCTCAATCACATGAGGGGTAATTGCCATACTCACCACGCTTGGCAGACGGGTTGGCGAGGGTTTTGATATAAATGCAGAGTTTTTCTTCTCTGGATGCTGATGATCATGCCAGCAGCTTTACCTTAGTCGCCTTTTACGAGTTACCCTCGTAAAAGGCGACTAAGGTTAGTTTACCTCGGTAAGAGTGAGGGTGGCCTATTCTACTCTGCCGGGGAACACACGGCTAATTGCTCTCATACAGTCAAACAAACAAAAAAACATGGGTATAGAACACTTGGTGTGCTAATCTCACGCTCAAGACTGCCTGTGTTTTTATTCTACAACGAACTTGGCCTTCATTTTACCTGATGGTAAATGACGATAAGGCCGTGACGTAGGTAAACACGTGTAACCCGGAATTATTTAATTTTGAGGAACTGGAGCCCAATATTTTTTTTTATGTGATAGGTTGCTGACGTGCAGACGGATCACCTGATGGTAAGCTGGTAAGCAATTGCCGTCACCCATGGACATCCGCGAAATTTGTACCAGAGTTATTCTGTTAAGGTGACGGGTAGGGCACACTAGCGACGCCAATCGATTTTCATTTTTATCTACTAAACTGGAGCTATTTTATACAATTTCGGGGTTACAACCTCTCGGAAAACACTTATACTATTTATTAAATAACCATGCACAAATCTTGGGCTCGTTTTGTATGCGTACGCGTTAGACCCAACAATTGTGCATGGTTATTTAATAAATAACATATCTATTTTAAACAATTTCAAAGCGGGAGTGTCCAAGCAAACATTTATACTATTTATTGAATAATTGTGCACTATTTTTTGATCTGTTTTTGCACTCGAAATGCGCCTGTTGAGACGCATGGGTCGCTTGTTCGCTTCCCGCAGTAGCACAATTGTTTGTTGATGAAACTGATATTCGTGTTGGGTCTGGGTGTTTGTGGTAAAGTGTTTGCCTAGAGGTGGTAACCCTGAAATCGTATAAAATAGATCCAGTTTAGTAGTAATGACTTCGCTTCAGCCTGTAACTGAGACACTGTGTGTTTCATTAACCATAAAATACATGATCTTTAAGATTGTTAGTACTAATTGTTGACGACGTCACTTTATTATCTATACTCTGGTTACGACAACAAAGCAAAAAGCAAGTGTATGTAGTATGATTTTTTAATATGTGATACAGACTGATCACCTGATGGTAAGCGATTGCCGCCACGAATGGACACTTGCGACACCAGTGGAGTCACAAGTGCGCTGCCAACCATTCCCCCGGATTGGGTCCTCACTCAGGCAGCGAAACACAGCACAGCACACGCCGGTTTACTGTGAGGCCGTGGTATTACACAAATAATTTGGTGGCGATAAGGCTTATAGTAGCTGACTAATTTTCAGGCATGAAAATTTGCCAGCCACCAAAAGTCACCAAATACCTAAAAAACTAATTGTGAGTACAGTATTGAAAGAGTTATCCTTTAACTCCTTACCATTGAGCAGTTGACCTTCCATCATCAGCAGAGCCACAAAATTAATACAGTCAGGCGTAAATACTGGTGCAGTGTCGAAAAAAGATACAAAAACATTACGTGTCCATATAACATTTAAGAGTTCCCCTCAATTTTTCCAGGATCCCATCATCAGATCCTGATATCCTGATCATGGTACCAATCCGGGACTATCTATTTTTCAACTAAAAAAAGAATCATCTAAATCGGTTCATTAATGGAAAAGTAATAGGGGAACAAACATAAAAAAAATAACGATACATATACATGTCGAATTGAGAACCTACTTTCGGATAAAAAAAAGATTGAAAAATAATTCAGTACCATTTTTTACTGTCACATAGCTGTACAGTATACATTTAGCTTCTATTGCAACACTTTGCGGTCCTAACTATTTTCGCCGAGTACCAACGAGGTGCGACCAATTTCACCGGTCGTTTTGGAGGAAATTTGGCGAGATGTCAATGACACTGGGACGATAAAGGGTTGTGACGTCACAGATGACGTACCACGATATGAATAGCTGCGGAAATGCAAACGTGAAGGTCGCTTGGTTTAGCTTTCCAGCTTTATTATTATTATTTGTTAGAAATGGGGTGAGCCATGCGTCTCATAGCCACTGCGACCAGTAGATGATCTATTGTGGCAGCCCCGTAACCTATTACAGCACCTCATGTAGCTCCAGTTCCAGGATAAACCCGAGAATGGAGCTGATGGGGGAGCTTTTGATCTCGTCTGCTGAGATCATGTGTGCTCCCAGGTGCCGGCTTCTGCACCGGTGCAGCGCTATGCACTCGCCGAGGACGTGGATAATCGTTTCCTCGTCCTCGCGACAGAACCTGCAGATTTTGGTATCTGAAAGGCCCATGTTGTGCAGGTGCTTATTTAATTTGCAGTGCCCTGTGAGGGTCCGAGTGAGTGCCCTAACATGTCCTCTGCTCAGTTTTATTATTTCTACAGCTCGTCTCTGATCGAACGCCTGTATCAACGCCTTAGACTGTTCTAGTCGAGGTAGTCTTTTCTAGCTTTCCAGCTTACATGGTAAATGAATATTGAAACTACTGTATAAGGAAAGACGGTCTTTGAGAACTTCCGCTGACAACTCCTTCATTGCAAATAAAACCCAATCGGAGATATTATTAACGTGATTTTTTAATAACCGCCTTACTCCCTTATCTATATATACGCACGTCCTTTGTCAATGCGATGCCCTCGCGCACCCAAGAAGCCGCATCCTGGGCAGTTACCACATCTGCCCGGAGGATGTTAAGGCTATCGCTCCCAAGGCCATTATACGGTTTATGCAAACCGTGGGCCTCGGTGACGATCTGTAAGTGGGAGTGGAGGTCACAATAGATCAAATTTGGTCGCAGTGACCACTCGGCAACGAACGCTCCCCAGAACTTCGAATAAATACTCCCTTATCGAGGACATTATAGTGATGATAACAAATATTTTCCCTCGAGGAACATAGGGTATAATCTCAAAAAAAAATGGCCTTCCCATACAGTTTACACCAATCAGCTGATTACTTTTGTGTGTATGGGAAGGTGATCTTTTTAGGGTTCCGTAGCCAAAATGGCAAAAACGGAACCCTTATAGTTTCGTCATGTCCGTCTGTCCGTCTGTCCGTCTGTCACAGCCGATTTACTCGGAAACTATAAGTACTACAGTGATGAAATTTGATGGGAATATGTGTTGTATGAACCGCTACAAAAATATGACACTAAATAGTAAAAAAAAGAATTGGGGGTGGGGCCCCCCATACATGTAACTGAGGGATGAAATTTTTTTTTTCGATGTACATACCCGTGTGGGGTATCAATGGAAAGGTCTTTTAAAATGATATAAAGTTTTCTAAAAAACATTTTTCTTAAAGTGAACGGTTTTTGAGATATCAGCTCTCAAAGTCGTAAAAAGTATGTCCCCCCCCTCTATTTTTATAACTACGGGGTATAAAATTCTAAAAAAAATAGAGGTGATGCATGCTAATTAACTCTTTCAACGATTTTTGGTTTGATCAAAGTATCTCTTATAGTTTTTGAGATAGGTTGATTTAACTGTAATTTTGGTTAAGTTATTGTGCTTACACTGAAAACGATGGCTGAGGCAAAATATCGGGAGAGTTTAGGCTCCATTCACCAGGTGTATAAATTGACATAATAAGTTTATTATATTTGCTGCTACGGAACCCTTTGTGCGCGAGCCCGACTCGCACTTGGCCGGTTTTTTTTCTGAGATAAGACCCTATGTTCCTAGGGCGAAAATGTTTGTTTTCATCAGTATAATGCCCTCAATAAGGGAGTAAGACGGTTAAAAAAAGCACGCTGTATGACCTCACATGCGATAGAATTCACGATTTTCAATAAAGTTCAGTTTCGTCAGTTAGAACTTAGGACTGTGTCAATCCATCATCATACATACATAGGCCTCTCCTAATGTTGGCTACTCCGATCGATCTTTGTCTACCCGCATCCAGCTCAAGCCAGCCATCCTACGTAAATCGTTACTCCATCTGGCCTAAGGACGCTTTACACTACGTTTACAGAGCACGTGGTCTTCACTCTAGAACTCGTTTGCCCCAACGTTTGTCAGTTCTGCAGCTGATATGGCCAGCCCACTGCCATTTCAACTTGCTAATGGACAACATTTCATATTTTTAACATGGCCATATTGTTTTTTTATATGAAAGTAGACATAAAATGAACAGACCCATATTTTTTCTTTTTTCAAAATTTGTCCATTTTCATGCATAAAATAATTATTGAAATTCTTTTTATTCTAAATAGACGTAAGCGCCAAATGACGTCATCGAACGGCTGCATACAGCGATATTCCTTTGCGTATCATTGTTTTAATAAAAAAAAGGTACTACTGTCAAAGGTAAATAATACTAGTGTCAACATTGTCAACGTCATTCATACATTCAACGTTGACAAGTTGTCTTTTTTTTTTGACAGTTACATGTCATGGGTTTGGCATTTCGTAAATTTAAAACTATAATGTGCTAAGCAAAGAAATATTTTACATTATGCCGTCTTTTAGTTTTTAATTACATTTTTTAGTTTTTAATTTTTTTCTCAGTAAATAAGCAATATAAAAAATGAATAAATATATATTCGAGCAGCGGAAAAGTAAACAAAGAATTGGTATTTTTTGTTTCAGAGCTTAGCAATTTTGAAATGTTGTCCATTTCGATAAGCTATGTCGATGATTTTGGTCTTCTGCCGGATCACCTCGTTTCGGAAGTATCATTCCAGCTTGCCTCGGGACCTTAGACTATGGTCCAGGGTAAGGGATGTCTGATAATTACAATTACATGACTGCCATCTGACCTTCGTAATCGCAACTCACACATAGAGGAACCAGACTTACTAAACCATGGTTACACGACCAGATTCGAGTTCCCACACAGCTGAGCTATTGATCCATGATCCAGGACAAGGAAAGTCTGGTAATTACAATTACGTGACTGCTATTTGACCTTAGAAATGTAACTCATCCTGACAGGACACCAGACTAACTATATCATGGTTACATGACCAGATTGATTTCCCACACAGCTAAGCTAGTGAGAGATCCATGATCCAGGATAAGAGAGGACCATACAGAGAGGACCCAGACTAACTAAACCATGGTTACATGACCAGATTGAGTTCCCACACTGCTGAACTAGCGATACATACACTGGCCATTTCAAAGGAGCGTACGTATTCACTGACCTACCACTGATTTTGGCTTCGGTGACTAGTACGGCTGAGGTGTGTTGTCCTAGTGTGGCTTACGTCCCGATTCTATGGGTAAATTAGCGAGAGCAGTTTGGACACGTCAAGATTGTTTACATAGTCATAAACAATATTAGGACCTACCATAGCTTCAACAAGAATAATCAGATTGTCCGAAGATATAATTCCATGCTTCGATCGATTTAAGTTGTTTTATTGGTACTAATGATAGAGGTACTCAAGCAGTTCTGTGCCCACATGCTCATCTCTTTACTCATAGACAATAATAGTGTCAGCACTTTAGACCACATTTTACTCTTTAAATGCATTTGTGGTTAAACACATTATTGTTAACTGCAATATGCAACTCACGAGGCCCATGACATCATTCAAAGTATATATCTATACATATACATATAAAAAGGAGAACCTGAGTGATTAAGTGACTATATAACATGCTAAGATGATGATGATAGAGATTCTAGTTACAACTTTCCCAAAACAGTCTTTGAATAAGAATAAGAATAAAATAATTTATTCAGCGCCAAACATACAAAATAAAAATATAACGAAATGGACATTAGAATGGCACTGAAATGGGCTCCACTCAGCATGTGTCACAGTGTCTAAAGGACACCCCGACGCTGGTCTTCCGTGGAGTCCAAGGAACTAAGGGACGTCACTGTGCGTGCTGACGTCATAAAGTACATAAGTACCTACATTTAACCTTATTTAAATTAATTAAGAATAGACACAATCAACATCAGCCCATTTAAGTCCCCACTGCTGGGGCACGGGCCTCCCTCAATCACATGAGGGGTAATTGCCATACTCACCACGCTTGGCAGACGGGTTGGCGAGGGTTTTGATATAAATGCAGAGTTTTCCTTCTCTGGGTGCTGATGATCATGCCAGCAGTTTTACCTTAGTCGCCTTTTACGACACCTCGGTAAGAGTGAGGGTGGCCTATTCTACTCTGCCGGGGACCACACGGCCCACACAATAGACACAATCCAGACTATCATTACCTTACCCTATGGTTACTACTAAAGAAACAGCAACACTACTTGTAGGGCTACAGCCTTAGCTGATTACTCCGAATATAACATAAAACATTGCACTCATACATATAAAACACAACATAAAATAAAAAATAATAACAATAAATACACAGCTTAACTATTTATAGTAATTTCTGGACAGATAAAAGTCTTCTTTGAGACCGTGGAAAAACCACGCTTCTACATGAATAGGCCGGCTCGACCGTAGTGATACCACGGCCTCACAGAAAACCGGCGTGAAGCAGCACTGTGCTGTGCACGCGTACCATCAGCTGACCCGTCTGCTCGTCTGGCACCTATCACACAAAAAAATCATACTTCATATACTTGCTTTTTGCTTTGTTGTCGTAACCAGAGTTATTTATAGTATTCTTAACAAAATTAGCAGAAGCTTGATAATAAAAAGACGTTGTCAACAATTCACGATTCGCGATAACACACCCATATAATCGGTAAATATTATGACACTTCCTTAGCACCTTTAAAAGTAGCACCTGTATAAATTAATGTAGCTTCCCTAATTTGTCATTGTTGTTGACTGCCTGGTTGGCGCAGTGGGTAGTGCGTAACACTTTAAAAGCGACGGCTGCGCTTGGGGTCCCGGGTTCGATCCCCGGGTCGGGCCAAAATTCGTACCTGAGTTTTTAGGAAATTCTTAGTGTCAACCCGGATTCCGGAAGTTGGCGGTCTTGTACCCCCGCCCCGTGCCTCGGAAAACACGTTAAGCCGTTGGTCCTGCGCCCGATCCTTCTCCGGTCGTGTCACACTGGTCATCCCATCCTCGAATATGAGGGCAAAGGAATATAGAGTGCACTTGTATTTGCGCACACACTTGAGCACTATTATACATATATCCTCCGTAAGTGGATCGTTGAGATTGGCCGCCTTAGCCGAAATCGGTTGGAGGATATTATTATTAATGACGATTTACTCAAAGTGGCATCGATTACGTAATTTCACGAAAGAATTGGCCGTTTGCATACGGCGTAGTTTAGAAACGATATCTATTACTAAATTACTAGTTCAATTGTTACAATTACATCATAGCTTAGGTTAGTACCTGACGTGTCGTGCCCTGTGGCAAGGGGCGTTAAAGAATACTGCCAAGGTTTTCCCGGCCTGTCGCGGTCGTAAGAGGTGACTAAACGGGCTTTCGGAGTACGTGAGCGTACCCACTGCTGGGGAGTGGCTTGCTCAGTATACGAATCCGCGCGGGACGACATTACCGGGTGTCCAGGTAGGTGCTACAGCGTCGAAGGGCTGTATTGCGTCAGGTAGGGGTGAGACGGCGAGCGGGATTAGCGGTACGGTCTAGTCCCGGCTGTGGTTACCCCAGGGTTTTATTTAGGGTTTGAGTCCCACACATGCAGCAAGATGACGGCTAAGATGGTTTCCCCTGGGAAAAGAAAAAAAAGTACCTGACGCGCTAAAGTGGTTACCTAACTAATATGGTAGTCGCTGAAAACCAGCGTCGGGGTTGGTCTCTTGGATCAGCACCGACTATTGCTGAGCGGCCGCCTCTTTGGCGCATACAGGGATAATGTTGTCTTACTTTTTGTTAATGATTTATGTCTAGGTTATGTTTCTAATTAAGTTTCCTTGTTTTGTATTGTGCCAAATAAAGTTTTCATTCATTCATTCAATATTTTTAATAAAATGATTGTGTTCAATTGTTGCACTTACATTTTGACGTTTCAAAAACTATCCGGAACGTGCAGGTTTCCTCAGGATGTTTACCCTCACGAGCGAATGGTTCTACCATTGAATGAATGTATATACTTTTATTGCACTTAAAAAAAATGAAAACTTAAGACTAGGTATTACAGGATATGTACAAAGAAGGCGGCTTTATCACTATGAGAAATACGCACATAGATCTTAATTACTTGACACATTATTTATGTTAAATTCATTCAAAATAAATCGACGACCCGATTGGAACAGTGGTAGTGAACGCTGCCTCTGATACAAGGGTTGCGGGTTCGATCCCCGCACAGTACAAACATTTGTGTGCATGAACATGTTTGTTTGTATTAGTCTGGGTGTTTGCTATGTATTATAAGTATGAATTTACAAAAGAAAAGTATTATATGTATATATTTGTAATCCCACTGTTGATTCTGATATCCGTAACACAGGTGCTTGAGCTACCTATCTCGGAGTCAGATCAATGTATGTGATGTTGTGAAATATTGATTTATTGATTTTATTGAATTATCAGTTTAAATATTTGAAGTACAATCTAGAAGTTTTGACAATCTTACGCTCCCATTCATTGCCTATGAATTGCAGTGATTTTAATTCACTGACATTGGTTTTACTGTGACAAAACTTTAGCAGTAAACATTAATGTAAAAAAATATTAATTGTGTTAGTAATGAATTCTACTGTTTTCTTTTTTGATTTATATACCACCTTACCTTGGGAGAGCCAAGCTTCTGCATGAATGGGCCGGCTCGACCGGAGTGATACCACGGCCTCACAGAAAACCGGCGTGAAGTGCTTCACGCCGGTTTTCTATGAGGTCGAGGCCCAAACCGGGGGATAGGGGTGGTTTAAAGGTTGGCAGCGCACTTGTGACTCTACTGGTATCACGGGTGTCCATGGGCGGCGGCAATTGCTTACCATTAAGTGATCCGTATGTTCGTCTGCCTACGTATTACACATAAAAAAACTACGTATCATATTTATTTCGTAAATAAATAATAGAATTATACTGTTTATTGGATTTATTTACCACTTATCAGTAATCAATATCGCCTTGGTAAGTCGCCATTGACATAGATAATAATAAAATAATACCAAGACAAGAGCGTACTCTTTTTTAAAAACCGGCCAAGTGCGAGTCGGACTCGCCCACGAAGGGTTGCGTAGCAGCAAGTGAGGTAGCAGCTAGCCGGGGACTACGGTGCGGTGGCCTCCTCGTGTGGCCCTTCGGTAGTATTTTTGCTCTGTTTGGAGCTGCTACCGAAGGGGTCCTGGCGTCCCTGGGCAACGGCGGGTAGTAATTTGGCTCGCTCGCCATATTGCTACCCGACGGCCGACGGCTGCACACATGGAGGGGGGGTTAGGGTTCGTAACCCCCCCTACGGACCTATTGCTAGGTCTTTGAGTGGACCGCTCCTTCTGGAGCGAGGCGTTTGGTGGGGGGTGTTCTGCCACCCTCGGAATTTTGGTTGGTTGTGCGCGGACCTGGGTCTCTCACCGGCGGTTATCCGGTAACATGCCGTCTCTGACCGGTGGAGGTCCTCGGCACTGTCCACGAAAGTGGTTGTGCCCAATTTGTCCGCGCACTTAAGGTGGTGCAGGACCAGTGGCAGTTGGGGGGATGTCGGACGACTGAGGGCTTCAGTGCCCAGTCCAGCCCTCCCACTCTGGCCACGCCTTGCCTTGTGCCACCCCTTCCGGTAGGGAGAGCCCGCGGGCTCGGTGGCCGAAAGGCCGTGTATCGGAGGTTCTGCGTTGAGTTTCTCAGCCAGAGTGGCTCGGCGGCAGTCCGGCGTTGCCAATTTTCCTGGCTCCGCATCCAGCGGAGTTGGGACTTGCGGCGGCTTCGTTTTTTTGAAGCCTGCAGGTTTTGTTTCCCCAACCCACTCTGCACTGCAGCCAGCAGTGTATGGGTGGGGAGGGGTACCTGCAGTCCCCCTCACGGTGGTATTCTGCACGGCAGCCAGCAGTGTGGATGCCATTCGGGGGGTGGAGATGGTGGGCCGTGGGAGAGGCCCTGGGTCCGAAGGACCAGCGTTTTGGTTAGAGGCCGTGCTGGCGAGCCTCTTCGCCCAGGGCGGTTCGCGGTGGTAGCCTGGAGGTAATCCCGCGCTCCGTCCCGACTTAGCAGGCGCGGAATGGGAAAAGCCCCGGTGGTTTTAGTGGGTATGCCCTTGGACGGCCTCTGATTAGCAGAGGCCTAATCCAGGGGAGAGCCCCACACTACCCGGTCGACTCCCAGCGGCCGGGTGTGCATAAGGCGGCGCCGACCAACCGGCGCCGACGTCGGCTCCTGTCAGTGAGCCGGCGGCATTTCCACCGGGTCAACAAAAAAAAAAAAAAAAAAAAAAAAAAAAGGTAGCAGCTAGCCGTGTGGTCCCCGGCAGAGTAGAATAGGCCACCCTCACTCTTACCGAGGTGTCGTAAAAGGCGACTAAGGTAAAGCTGCTGGCATGATCATCAGCACCCAGAGAAGGAAAACTCTGCATTTATATCAAAACCCTCGCCAACCCGTCTGCCAAGCGTGGTGAGTATGGCAATTACCCCTCATGTGATTGAGGGAGGCCCGTGCCCCAGCAGTGGGGACTTAAATGGGCTGATGATGATGATGATGATGAAGTAAGGTAGGTAATATATGGAAGGTAAATTGCGGTTTACGGTTTATAACGAAAAAAAAAACTACTCACTAAATCTAGTTCAAACCAATTTTCGTTGTTAGTTTTGATGGTAATGTATATCATATTTTTTTTTTAGTTTTATAATTCTATTATTATAGAAGTTAGACGGGAGGGAGACATTTTACCACTTTGGGAGAGGCTCTTGCGCAAAGTATCAAGTTTAAAAAAAATGATATGAGAATCCTCAGCATCACTTTCAAAGACCTTTCCATAGATACCCCACATGTATGGGTTTTATGAAAAAAAAAAATCAGTTCTAATATAGGGACCCCCCAAACATTTTGGTTTTTTTCGTATTTTTGTGTAAAAATCGTAATGCGGTTAACAAAATACATCTATTCACCAAGTTTCAAAAGTATAGTTCCTATAGTTTCGGAAAAAAGTGGCTGTGACATACGGACAGACATGACGAATCTATAACGGTTCCGTTTTTTTCCATTTGGCTACGGAACCCTAAAAAGGCCGGCAACACATTAGCGATCTCTCTGATTTCGCGGATGTTCATGGGCGGCGTTGATTACTTTCAATCAGGTGACTCGCTTGCTCGTTTGTCCGCCTCTAGCATTTAAAAAAACACTAAAAAATACACTAAATTAACCCACCTGATCACTGATTACTTACAGTTGTAGTATTTACACGTCATATTGTCTGGGTGTAATATATGTATTTAAGTATATATTTGTGTTCCTCTGTTGTCTGATATCTGTAACACAAGTGCTTACGCTACTTAGTACGGAATCAGGTTAACATATGAGATGTTGTGAGAATTATTATTATTATTATGTTGTGTTGTGAGAATTATATTTACATTATCTGAGTACTTTGACGGCGGTAGAGCACGCTACGGCATAAATGGACCGGTTCGACCGGAGTGATACCATAGAAAACCGGCGTGAAGCAGCATCTGTGCTGAGTTTCACTGCGTGAGGGTCCCGGTGGCTCAATCTGCACTGGTGTCGCGGGTGCCTATGTGCGGCGGCAATCGCTTACCATCTGGTGATCCGTCTGCTCATCTGTCACCTATCACATAAAGATAATATCTTTTAGCAAATCCCCCGGAAAACTAAAGATAAACCATAAAGCCATTAATACCTTTAGATTAGGATCGTATTTTTTATACAACGTTGGTGGTAAACAGGCGTGCGGAAAATTCTATATTGATGTTTTTTTTTATGTAATAGGTAGGCAGACGAACAGACGGATCACCTGATGGTAAGCAATTGCCGCCGCCCATGGACACCCGCGACACCAGTGGAGTCACAAGTGCGCTGCCAACCTTTAGACCCCCCTATCCCCCGGATTGGGCCTCCGGTACCCTCACTCACGCAGCGAAACACAGCACAGTGCTGCTTCACGCCGGTTTTCTGTGAGGCCGTGGTATCACTCCGGTCGAGCCGGCCCATTCATGCCGATGCTTGGCTCTCCCACGGTCTATTTGATAACATAGCGACAGCTGAGAGATTTGACTAAGGTTGCCAACCGTGAAACCTTTTTTTTTTTTTTGCAGTCTAATTTGAGTAGCGTAGTTAAGCCTTATCCCATCATAGTAGCGATAACTTTTTTTATGATGGAGGCCTTTGCCTTGTAGTGGGACAATATGCATATAGGCTGATGATTTACTTCGGGGACTCAACAGTCCTACGTGAATTTTACTATTACTACCTACTATAAAAATAATAGGTTTAAATTATACTCCTTTTTTTGGGCAGACGTAAAGTTGGCAACCCTACATTTTTTAGTTTGTGATCGCCGCGTGCGCACAATACAAGCGATCACGTGGCAAAAGGCGTGTGTCACGGCCCTAGTCGTATTACATGATTATAATTATGAGCCTGTAAAATTGATTCAGTGTAAATGTTCGCCAATAATTTGATGATAACATTTTTTTTTTATTTGTAAAGGCGCGGCGAGAGCTTTCATCCTTTTGTGACAGAATTGCCCCTTATCCGCACGAAGCGATTCGCTTCTACATTAATAATGCGAGCAGCTAAGGAGTGGAACTCCCTGTCGAGGTCTGTTTTTCCTGTCCACTATAATATGGACACCTTTAAGGCAAGAGTAATCAGGCAATGTGCCGATTAAGGAGTCTCAAAGTCTTTGGGTGACAAGCAAAGGAGAGGGCTATGCTCGGAATCTCCCTGCCTGATCGTATCAGAAATGATGAGATCCGCAGGAGAACTAAGGTCACAGACATAGCCCAAAGAATTGCATGCCTCGAGTGGCAATGGGCAGGGCACATAGCTAGGAGGACAGACGGCCGTTGGGGCGGAAAGGTTCTGGAGTGGAGGCCACGTACAGGAAGTCGCAGCCGACGATCTGATGAAGGTCACGGGAATCCCTTGGATGCGGGTGGAACAGGATTGGTCTGTTTGGAGAACATTGGGGGAGACCTATGTCCACAGTGGACGTCTATTGGCTAAAATGATGATGATGATGATGATGAATCAGGCATCTTTCAGGCAAATGCGGAACATCTTTGAATTCATTATCGTTTCCCATCAGGTGCAATTGTGGTAGAGCCCATAATAAAAAAAAAGATTTATCTTGAATACAGAGTGTATCTGTGACCTTTATCATCCCTCCAACCACGTATTCTATCAAAAATTCTGAACAACATTTGTTCTATGACTTTTGGAAATTCGCATAAAAAAAAACAACTTTGGCAGACGGGTTGGCGAGGGTTTTGATATAAAAGCAGAGTTTTCCTTCTCTGGGTGCTGATGATCATGCCAGCAGCTTTACCTTAGTCGCCTTTTACGACACATCGGTAAGAGTGAGGGTGGCCTATTCTACTCTGCCGGGGACCACACGGCCCTGTTGTTATGGGGTATTGTAGAGAATACCATCTTCTATTGTACAGCGATTAAAGATTATATTAAGATTCTAAAAAATATGATAACACTCTTAGATTAATACAAAATAGCGGAAGATACGGCTCGTCCCTTAAATTGGACTGAAAAAAAAAAATCTGCGAAAAAAACCGCCTTCAAAAACCACGAACTCATCATCATCATCATCAGCCTATCTCAGTCCACTGCTGGACGTAGGCCTCTCCAATTGTTCGCCACTGTGATCTAGCCATGGCTTCTCGCATCCAGCTCTTTCCAGCCATCCTGCGCAGATCGTCCCCCCACCTAGCCAGAGGGCGCCCTACATTACGTTTGCCAAGACGCGGTCTCCACCCTAGAACTCGTTTACCCCATCGGTTGTCGGTTCTGCGGCTAATATGGCCAGCCCACTGCCACTTAAGCTTGCTAATTCGGTGAGCAATGTCGATGACTTTGGTTCTCTGCCGGATCACCTCATTTCGTATTCGATCTCGGAGAGAGACGCCGAGCATTGCTCGAACCACGAACTAAAAAGTGTAAAATAATATTTTTAACAGTTTATACACTTAAAATAACATTTTATAACAGTACACTCGTGAAAAGGTGTTACCGAAGTCGGCGCCCAACCCCTGATGAGCTTTTTAGTGTCTCATTTTGGAAGCAACAGGGATTAGGCGCCGACTTCGGTATAACATTTTCTACTCCGTTTCTACTTTTATAAAATAATATTTGAAGTGATAAAAAATATTATTTTACACTTTTTAGTACGTGGTGTTAGAAGGCATTTTTGTTTCTAGTCTCTAATTTATTGGCAGCGGTAATTGGCGAAAAAACATAAAAATAATTAAAAAAATATACATTAAAACCCGACCCGTTTGGAACAGTGGTAGTGAACGCTGCCTCTGGTGCAAGGGTTGCGGGTTCTATCCCCGCACAGTGCAAACATTTGTGTGCATGAACATATCTGTTTGTATTGGTCTGTGTGTTATCTATGTATTATAAGTATGTATTTACAAAAGAAAAGTATTATATGTATACATATATTTGTAATCCCACTGTTGATTCTGGTATCCGTAACACAGTTGCTTGAGCTACCTATCTCGGAGTCAGATCTATGTATGTGATGTTGTGAAATGTTTATTTATTTACATATTTATTTATTAAAAACCTCCTCCTTATTTTTGAAGTCGGTTAAAAAGTGAATTTCGAACACACAATTTTTTAATGTCCGGTAAAACCTTTAGAAATAAAACCATCATGATGACTTGTGAAATAGAATCCAGGACAAAAGGCTGTTAGCACAAACGAATACCACAAAAGATATAGTAGAAAATGACCGAAGAACAATGCATGTATCTCATTTATATGGTTTGAGACTATGCCAAACGTTGCGTGCAGTCGCCATGCAAGTATGTACGAGATAGTTGGCGATGGGTGATAAAGAGAGGCTCAGAACAATTGAATGAAACCAGACATCGACCGTTGGCGTGATTCAAAATTAAATTGAAAATTTAAAAAACCCCCGACACAGCTAAAGCTCTTTCATTTGATACCTATATTGAGGCAGTTGGAACAACAAATAAGTTATTCGTCATTTTCTTGCGGCCATCTTGGATTTGAAATTTTTCACAATCAATATATTCTGCTACTCAAGCCCTTTTATATGATACCTATATTGTGGGAGTTGTGTTAAAACATAAAATCCAAATCTTTGTGACGGTGGCCATCTTGGATCGATTTTTATCCAACATAGCTAAGAACACTCCCTCCTTATTCATCTTTAAAAAAAAAACAAAATCAAAATCGATTCATTTGTTCGGGAGCTACGATGCCATAAACAGACACACACAGTCAAACTTATAACACCCCGTACACGTCAAACTTATAACACCCCGTCGTTTTTGCGTCGGGGGTTAAAAAAGAATGTGTGACCCGCGTGCGCCTGATCTGCATGTTCCATGCATTGTTCATCTTCACGAAGCTAGCTACTCATTTTGTGATCAGGTCGTTGTTTTTTTTTACGAACGATCAAGCGGGTCACATGATGGCTAGTAATCATCGAAAACTGAGGTAGGTAGGTATGGTAGAAAGTTTCGCGAGAAACGCACAGTACTAGACTGACAATCATACTATCGCGTGTGGATTTAGAATTCAGCTGCTGGAAATACCTCGAACAGCTCCTCAGAGCACTCCACGTGAAAAGATATCCCGCCGCAGAGCTAGTAGATCAAGCTGACAACAGATAGTCAAGTCTTTGTAGGTCTGATGATCGTGATAGGTGGCATTCCCACGGTTTTCATATTTTTTTAAGAATAATCAAGACTTAAGTATTTAAATTAATCCAAACAGCTGGTAATAGGGCTCGAGATCTCGGTATCCCGATATCCCGCATAATGTTTAGGAAAAACATGCGCACGACCATTCGCGACCGCGATCGGTGTGTGATCTCACTTTAAAAGAGGAGTTGGAGTTTGTGTACAGAGAATTTACTCTTTATGAATCCGGAGGGTAAAGATAAAGATAAAATAAAAAAATATTTATTCAATTTAGGTCCATACAGAACACTTATGAATCTCAATATAGTTACCCATATTATCATCTACCGCTGGTTCGGAATGTCGATTTCTACTGAGAAGACACCAGCAAGAAACTCAGTAGTTACTCTTTTCAAATATTGATGATGTTACAGAGTTTCAATTGAGAAGAGAAAAAAAATACAACTGTCAAAGTTAACAGACTACTATGAATAACAACTCACAAGACTAATCGATTAACATGACATGAGAATCCTTATAATTTAAATAGTCTTTCTTGTACACTATAGTAACCTTTCTTCATTAGGCAGGTTTTAATATGAGGCTTAAACTTATCCAGTGATATGTTAATGACAATTTGTGGGAGCTTATTGAATATCTTAATACTTCAGCCAACAAAGGAATTACCGATTTTATGAAGTCTGAGGACTGGGACGGCAAGTCTATGTATATTTCTGGTGTTAAGACTATGACTATCGGACTTTTTTGGAAAGGTGTGCAATTTTTTACGTACATACATAATGCAGTCGAGGATAAATTGGGAAGCCACGGTTAAAATATTTATTTTTTAAATATTTCCCGAAGTGAGTCACGTGATCTAAGGCTGTATATGTATAGCGCGGATGGCCCTTTTCTGTAACACAAAAATAGTTTGTATGTCAGCAGCAGACCCACACAACAGTAGACCATATGACATCACACTGTGGAAATACCTAGCTGAAATAGACCAGTCTTGCCGTCTTGATATAAGTCAGACGCCTAATTTTTCTTACTGCATATGCAGCGGAACTTAGTCTTCCTGTCAAGGCAGCAATATAGGGACCCCACTGCAATTTTGCATCTATAGTGATACCAAGAAAAACCGTGGATTAATGATTTGAATAGATTCGTTATTCATCTTAATACTAGTATTGACCTGCCTTACATTTGGCATGGTGAATTTTACACATTTAGTTTTCTTTGAGTTAAGAAGTAAATTATTAGTCGTAAACCAGTGCAATACCTGTGAAAGAGTTGAGTCAATTGATAAAGGCTGAATCAAGGAAGTGTCGTCAGCAAATAACACTATCTCACATATATCTTTCGTAAAGTAAGGAAGGTCATTTACGTATATTAAGAACAACAAAGGCCCCAACATTGAGCCCTGGGGCACTCCCATTAATAGTGGAGCGCCAGAAGAATCGACTCCATTAACATTAACCTTTTGAATTCTATCAGATAAATAAGATCGAATCATATCATCATATCATCGGTCAATGGGGAAATATCTCATATTTACATATAATTCTTTAAAAGGAATACCACCGACTAGTGTGGAAGCCGAAAGAGCTTTCTCTGCTGCTGGCTATATTACCTCTAAAATACGCTGCAGTTTGGCAGACGACACTTTGGACATGCTATGTTTTCTTCGCAAACATTTCCAATTGAATGATAAAAAATATATGAAAGAAACTAAATAATTCTTTGTCATTCAGCTGCAACTGATTTTTTCTATTGTACTTGATTTTATTTTTATATTTGATCTCAGCCATTGAAGTGTAATTACGTTGATTTAATTTGATTAATTTATTGTTTTATTTGCCTCACATAATATTTTTCATAATTATATGCGGGATCCCGAAAATTCTGCGATCCCGCGGGATATGAATTCCAACTCCCGCCAATACCGGGATCGAGCATGGGGTGTAGGATTGGAAGCCCTAGCTGGTAATGGAGAATCACTGTCCGTTTTTCCCAAAACTGCAGTACAGGAGGTGGCGTCATGTCAGTGCAAAAATAGTACTTGTGTCTCAGACATAAGGGACGGTTTAAGTTCCAACCAGGCATAACTCACGTGATGCAGTGTGTGTACATATTTGATGATGTCCAATAACAATAACTACTTTACCCCACTAAACCAAACGAGCTAAAGACCGTCTAATGACTCACTTTACGAGTCCTATATCGTTCATGGCGATTTGGAGTAGGCCCTGACCTCAATACAGCTGACCTTCGTAGACATTGTGAAAGCTTTTGACTTTTATTCTTAATGAAATAGAGTTCAAAATTTGTAGCCGATTTCGTTGATGACTGTTCAACATTATGGCAACTTAAAATTATATTATTGTGTCGAATCGGACATTCAACTGCAACCAAAGCCACGCTTCGGCATGAATAGGCCACGGCCTCAAAGAAAACCGGCGTGAAGCAGCATTGTGCTGTGTTTCCCTGCGTGTGAGGGTACCGGAGACCCAATCCGGGGGAAAGGAGGTTTTAATGGTTGGCAGCGCACTTTTGACTCAACTGGTGTCGCGGCTTACCATCAGGTAATCCGTCTGCTCGTCTGCCACTATCACATAAAAAAGAAGAGAAGAGCATACTCTTTTTTAAAAGGGCCGGCAACACATTAGCGATCTTTCTGATTTCGCGGATGTTCATGGGCGGCGGTGATTAATTTCCATCAGGTGACGCGCTTGCTCGTTGGTGCCTCTAGCATAAAAAAAAGTTAAGGTGACGGGTAAGGCACACTAGCGACGCCAATCCATTTTAATTTTTAGCTACTAAACCGGGTCTATTTTAAACAATGTCGGGATTACAACCTCTCGGCTAACACTTATACTATTTATTAAATAACCATGCACGATAATAATTCTTACAATACCTCATAGGTTGATCTGATTCCGTACTAAGTAGCGTAAGCACTTTTGTTACAGATATCAGACAACAGAGGAACACAAATATATACTTAAATACATATATTACACCCAGACACTGAACAAACACAAGTGTTCATCGCACGAATGTATGTCCAGGGTGGGGATCGAACCCACGACCTTTGGCGTAAGAGGGTAGGGTCACTACCAATTGCGTCATCCGGACTCAACATTTGTACGCGAAAAATGGATTCACGCTAAAAGTGGCCGCGTTTGGCGGAAATCAATTTTTGGCGTACAAAATCGGACCCAACATTTGTGCATGGCTATTTAATAAATAGTATAAGTGTTTACAGAGAGGTTGTAACCTCGAAATTGTTTAAAATAGATCCGGTTTAGTAGCTAAAATTAAAATTGATTGGCGTCACTAGTGTGCCCTACCCGTCACCTTAAGGCCCTGCGTTGATAGATCAGTCAGTCAATATTATATTCCCATTTACAAATGTAGATTTCGCAACGTAAAAACCTATACTCTCAAGTAAACACAAATATTATCGTCATTTAAATACATTTCGCGTTGTTTTCGCGGACTTTGGCCCGTCACTAGGGTTGCCAAGCATTTTTACAAGATATAAAGTATACTCAGGTCTATGAAGATTATAAAACAGTATTTTAGAAAAACAAATAGTATTGTATTTACTTATTGTTTTAAGTACATATTTTTTAATATTCGCTAAGTATAACACATAATAATGAGTCTGCATTTTCATGCTGAAAACAGTATTTTGTATAGGCACTTTAGTTTTGTTCAACAGTAAAAAGTATAATTTAATGAAAAACACTATAATACTATACCCGAAACTGGAATTCAAGATCAAAACAACTACGACAGATACGTCACTGTCAAATCTTTCAATGTCACTTATGTCATTATCAAAACAAGTTTTCAGGTTTTGCTATCCTTTTTGTTATATACTTCTTTTCTTAGTATAAGCTGGCACAATTCATGATTAGGTTTCCACCACTCCAGTAATTAATTCGTCCAGATTTGCACATGTTTTAGATATTAGGCGTTAATAAGTGAAATAACTCGTAAGGAAAATGGTCAAGTGATATTTTGACAAAGTGGATAGTCAACAGACGTCAGAAGTCAGTCAAAGTCTCAGTCACTCAATAAAACGGGGGTGTTTAGCGTTTTATTGATCTATGGATTCTGCCGAGACTACTCTTAACAAAATCGCAGGTTTTAAGACTCTTAGGTCCTAGGCAAGTTAATCACGTGTCAACTCAAACAATAGCAGTGTTAAAAAAAAATCTTATATTAATATCACTTGGCGGCACCTCACTGCACGAAACAACAACATGTAAGTTCAAATGTTGTACAAAATGTTATTAACACCTGAAATGAGACAAGCTCAATACCAGTCTTTCTACCAAACATTACGGATGATTAAGTTTTTATTAAAGCGTCTTGTATTTACGTAAAAATAAGTAAATAAAATTACTTCTTTCAATTATAGAATTAAAATTACCAATAAATAAATTACGACAGCGTATGTTTTTAGAAAATAGGTATATACTATTGTACGATCATTTTATTGCAGTGGCAACATTGTAGTAGCTTTTTTGGTCATGAATTCCAGTTTCGAGTATAGAATAGTTATTTACGGAATTTCTACTATGTACCCTACTTTTGAGTTTCAAATACAATTATTACAAATTGCAAATGTCTGGAATCCAGTGATCGGAAAACTAAACAAATTGTCGTTTCGCGGCCAGATACTGTGAGTGTTGTGTGTCGAGAACAGGTGCGAGAAAATAGTGAGTTAGTGAACAGTGGTACCGCAGGTGCGCGTAGTAAAAGACTGCGAAGGAGGGTAGACCGTTTTGTCTGCCAGTAACGTCTTACCCGCAAACACTTCAGTTACTCCGTGACCATGGCGCTTGCAACGGTGCCGAAATATCGGAAACTCAAAAATAAGGTACATGGTAGAAACTCCGTAAATAACTATTCTAATGTTAGTGACCATAAAAGTTTAAAACAATATACAGTAAGGATAATAATAATAATATCCTCCAACCGCAATGTGCATGCGCAAACACAAGTGCCGTGTGGTCCCCGGCAGAGTAGAATAGGCCACCCTCACTCTCACCGAGGTGTCGTAAAAGGCGACTAAGGTAAAGCTGCTGGCATGATCATCAGCACCCAGAGAAGGAAAACTCTGCATTTATATCAAAACCCTCGCCAACCCGTCTGCCAAGCGTGGTGAGTATGGCAATTACCCCTCATGTGATTGAGGGAGGCCCGTGCCCCAGCAGTGGGGACTTAAATGGGCTGATGATGATGAAACACAAGTGCACTCTCTAATCCCTTACCCTCATATTCCAATGGGACTAGCTGTGACACGACCGGAGAGGGATCGGGCGCAGGACCAACAGCTTATCGTGCTTTCCGAGGGAACGGGGGTACAAGACCGCCAACTTCCAGAATGCCACTAAGAATTTCTTACCGAAAATTTTTGACCCGACCCGGGGATCCCTTGTGCAGCCGTCGCTTCAAAGTGCGACCCACTAACTACTGTGCCACCGAGGCTTTCCATATACAGTATAATACTGTTTAAAACAGTATAGTTGGAAGCCCTACTTTATTTACCTTTTAGTTACGTTACGAGTGAAACGTAGTTATTATTTGTGTAACAGCACATAATATTGTGATGACCTTGTATGATAGTAATATTATATGTCACTACAAGTGTATCGGTCAGCTGTCCTACTGGTTGATTGGCTGTTTCATACAATATTTTTGTTTTTTTTGCAAATAAGCAAGCGGACCTAAAGACCTACACATTTATTATTTGATAGAAATGGGGTGAGCCCTGCGTCTCATAGCCACTGCGACCAGTAGATGATCTATTGTGGCGGCCCCGTAACCTATTACAGCACCTCATGTAGCTCCAGTTCCAGGATAAACCCGAGAATGGAGCTGATGGGGGAGCTCTTGATCTCGCCAGCTGAGATCATGTGTGCTCCCAGGTGCCGGCTTCTGCTGCGGTGCAGCGCTATGCACTCGCCGAGGACGTGGATAATCGTTTCCTCGTTCTCGCGACAGAACCTGCAGATTTTGGTATATGAAAGGCCCATGTTGTGCAGGTGCTTGTTTAATTTGCAGTGCCCCGTGAGGGTCCGAGTGGACCTGTTACATATGCTTCTTTTCTTAAAGCATGCTACTTTTGAGCAAGTGCTACTTAGTAGCATGAGTAGACGTACCTGCTACTAATAAGCATGCTAATTTTGAGCATGCTCAAATTCCCACGCCTGTCGAAATTTAAGCAAGCACCTGTAGTGCATGTGGAAGTGCTTAAGCACGTCTACACGTGCTACACAGAACACCTGTCTAGAAAACCTGTCTACACAGGTTTTCTTATTTTTAAGCATGCTAATAGATGGCTAATAGCATGCTTATTGATAGCAAATGTGGACAGTTCATTAAGCATGCTCATATTTGGCATGCTTAAAATGAGCATGTGTAACAGTATTTTTTATTATGTGAAATAAATGGGGTGAGCATTGCACTGCTCATAGCCACTGCGACCAGTAGATGATCTATTGTGTCAGCCCCAGAACCTATTACAGCACCTCATGTATCACCAGCTCCAGTACAAACCCCAGAATGGAGCTGATGGGGAAGCTTTTGATCTCGTCTGCAGAGATCATGTGTAACAGTAGCTTAAATAGCACGCCGGTCGATTTTCCGGTCGTCACCGGAAAATAACGAGATCCGTAAGTTTATCAATTTACTTACTAGGAAGTTTATAAACTTTCGTAGGATTCTAAACGGGAGATAAATTGTATTGTTTTACGTCCACACTTTCGTACATTGATAAACTAACTGAACGCACTCGTAAAATAATAAGTAAGCAATATCCAAACGCTATGCGCGATCTGATTGGCATTGCCACTATGAACTCTGACCAACCAGAGAGCAGTGGTTTATTATACGTATTTTAAAGATGCGTTAATTTAAATGAGTTTCTGTGATTGGTCGAACCATATAAATTTTTACGAATAGTTATCAGCTAGTTTATAAATTTACCGTGTGACGTCGGAAATTGATAAATGTACGAGAGTGTGGACGTAAAATAATAAAATTTATCTCCCGTTTAGAATCCTACGAAAGTTTATAAACTTCCAAGTAAATTGATAAACTTACGGATCTTGTTATTTTCCGGTGACATATATATTTGTAATCCCTCTGTTGATTCTGATATCCGTAACACAGCTGCTTGAGCTACCTATCTCCGAGTCAGATCAATGTATGTGATGTTGTGAAATATTTATTTATTTATGTAATGGCATGCATATTTATAGCAAATGTGGACAGTTCATTAAGCATGCTACTTTTAAGAATGTGTAACAGTACCTTAATGGTCTTAAAATAAAACTTCAACAGAATAATGAGGTAAGTAATTGATTCCCCCTACGCGTCCAATGCCGTTTTGTAGCCCCCGCGGTACGCTTAGACCATGATTCAAGATTTGGGGAGTCTGATTACACTGAAACGACTGCTGTCTGACCTCTGTCCGCAAACAGACCAATTGAATCATGGTTACACTTTTCAGATCTAAAACATGCAGGTTTCCTCATGATGTTTTCTCTCACCGCCGAGCTAATGGTAGAACAAATGCGGAAAGAATGTACCTGTCATTCGATCCAAACAATAGAGAGGCACAGCTGGACCCCAATTCTGGGGATTTCGATATGAAAAAAAAACATGGCGGATATCACCTGAAAACCGTACAAAAAACTATGTTTTGGTGATATATATCGTTTGATGATATAATATCACGTCCCGAGAATTGGGCTCTTGGACCCCAATTCTCGTGCTCGTGACATTACTTTTCATACGACATATATCACTAAAACATAGTTTTTTTGTATGGTTTTCGGGTGATATCCACCATGTTCTCAAAATATCACAAGCACGAGAATTGGGCTCCTGGTGCGATAGGGACGATAATAATTCATAATATACTTTTTTATGCTAAAGGCGAGCAAGCGAGTCCTGATGGAAAGTAATCAACGCCGCCCATGAACATCGGCGAAATCAGAAAAACTAATATGTTGGCGGCCTTTTGAAAAAAGACTACACTATTCTCTTGAAGGTTCCTAACTCGTAGCCGTCGGGAAATACTCCTGCAGCCAAACCGTTCCACAAAACTGCGGTACGTGGTAGAAAGTACCGGGAGAAACGCACAGTATTAGACCGCCAACCATCGAGATGATGGGGATCGAATGACAATCGCTTGCGTGTGGTTCGATGTAAGAATTCAGCTGCAGGGAGTAGATCAAACAGTTCCTCAGAGCACTCCCCGCGATAGATGCGATATAGAATGCTGAGGGAAGCTATATACCGCCGAAGTGCTACAGGATCTGGACTCCTAGAATCAGAGGAATGTGAGAATTACGTTTCGTTCTAGACATACAAGTACGTTGTAATGTAACTGGACCTTACGTCAATATTACGCCATCTTGGATTAGGATATCTGGTTCCGTTAAAACAACTAAAATTTAATTGCAATTATTGCAATGACTGACCGGATGGCGCGATTGGTAGTGACCCTGCCTCTGACGCCAAAGGTCGTGGGTTCGATCCCCACCCTGGACAAACATTCGTGCGATAAACACTTGTGTTTGTTCAGTGTCTGGGTGTAATATATGTATTTAAGTATATATTTGTTTTCCTCTGTTGTCTGATATCTGTAACACAAGTGCTTAAGCTACTTAGTACTGAATCAGCTCAACGTATGAGATGTTGTGAGAATTATTATTATTAATTAGCTGTCAATGTACCTAGTGATTTCATAACATTTCCAATATAGTTTCCATTAAGTATTTTTACTCAGCTCACCGAATCGAGCGTGCATTGGCGAAATAAATGTTAAGTAATTATTTAGCGTTTTCAAGTTCCGTTATTATGAAATTATGTCATATAAATTCATAAGATTACTCAATAGTCCTGACTAAGTCCAGAACAAATATGAATTTAAAAAGGCGCTCATGTGTAGACTATAAAACATAGACATGCACCCTAAACAGACTGTGCCTTTCGAGTCGGACTCGCCCATGAAGGGTTCCGTAGCAGCAAGTACTCGCACTTGGCCGGTTTTTTATAACTATGATAATAGTTAATTTATTTTAAAATATTAATTTAATTGTTATAACTTTTAACGCCCACCACTACACAGAACCCTATTCAATTCCTTTACTAACATAGCAACCGAACATCGTCATAGAAATCTAACATCATGCTCGTAAAGTTAATACAGTATTAATTTTTATGTACCTACTCTATGCAAATAAAATAGTTTGACACTTTGACTTTTGACTATTCTTAGTGTACATACTATGTCATAGTACACTGAAAAAAATGTCAAGTCAAATTTATGGTTATTAGAATTACCGAATGCCGTCACCACCACGGAGGTAACCTGTAACCTGTCGCGCAGCGATGGCGCAATAAAAGACAGATATGTGTATATGTCTCCAGGAAATTACCGTGTGGTCCCCGGCAGAGTAGAATAGGCCACCCTCACTCTTACCGAGTTGTCGTAAAAGGCGACTAAGGTAAAGCTGCTGGCATGATCATCAGCACCCAGAGATGGAAAACTCTGCATTTATATCAAAACCCTCGCCAACCCGTGTGCCAAGCGTGGCGAGTATGGCAATTACCCTCATGTGATTGAGGGAGGCCCGTGCCCCAGCAGTGGGGACTTAAATGGGCTGATGATGACGATGATGAAATAACAAGATCCGTAAGTTTAACAATTTACTAAGAAGTTTATAAACTTTCGTAGGATTGTAAACGGGAGATTTGTATTATTTTACCTTAAACTTAGGTACAATTTTTTGGCCCGACGCGGGGATTAAACCCGGGCCGGACCTCTTGCGCAGCCGTCGCTTTAAGGCGACGGGCGACTAGTTAGGGCTACTAGCGACACCATTCGTTTTTAATTGTTAGCTACTAAACCGGATCTATTTTAAACAATTTCGGGGTTACAACCTCTCGGTAAACACTTATACTATTTATTAAATAACCCTGCACAAATGTTGGGTTCGATTTTGTACGCGAAAAATTGATTTCCGCCAAACGCGGCCACTTTTAGCGTGAATCCATTTTTGGCGTACAAATGTTGAGTCCGCATTTGTGCAGACTGACCGGATGGCGCAATTGGTAGTGACCCTTCTTCTTAAGCCAAAGGTCGTGGATTCGATCCCCACCCTGGACATACATTCGTGCTATGAACACTTGTGTTTGTTCAGTGTCTGGGTGTTATATATGTATTTAAGTAAATATTTGTGTTCCTCTGTTGTCTAATATCTGTAACACAAGTGCTTAAGCTACTTAGTACGGAATCAGGTCAACCTATGAGATGTTGTAAGAATTATTATTGTGCATGGTTATTTATTTTTATTTATGGTAGGGCACACTAGCGACGCCAATCGATTTTAATTTTTAGCTACTAAACCGGATCTATTTTAAACAATTTCGGGGTTACAACCCCTCGGTTAACAACTATACTATTTATTTAATACGTATAGGTAACTGTTTGGTCTGCTTTTGTACTCGAATTTTGGATCACCGCCAAAAGTGGCCGCTTTTGGCATGAATCAATTTTTCGCGTACAAAAACGGACCCACCAGTTGTGCATGGTTATTTAATAAATAGTATAAGTATGTGCCGAGAGGTTGTAACCCCGACATTGTTTAAAATAGATCCGGTTTAGTAGCTAAAAATTAAAATCGATGGGCGTCGCTAGTGTGCCCTACCCGTCGCCTTAAAGTGCGACCCACCAATCACACCGGCACCGAGGCAGTCATAGCAACCGAGCACCGTCATCGATATCTAACGTCATGCTTGTGAGGTTAATGTAGTGTAGCTATCACATAGTACTTTGTAATATAGGAAAGTAGCTAAGTATGATATTCGTATTATGGGTATTCGCCGTGTGATCCCCGGCAGAGTAGAATAGGCCACCCTCACTCTTACCGAGGTGTCGTAAAAGGCGACTAAGGTAAAGCTGCTGGCATGATCATCAGCACCCAGAGAAGGAAAACTCTGCATTTACATCAAAACCCTCGGCAACCCGTCTGCCAAGCGTGGTGAGTATGGCAATTGCCCCTCATGTGATTGAGGGAGGCCCGTGCCCCAGCAGTGGGGACTTAAATGGGCTGACGATGAGGATGATGATTATGGGTATTAAATTACATACATAACACCCAACGCTAGTGGCTGAAGGTGACGAGTAGGGCACACTAGCCACTTCAATCGATTTTAATTTTTAACTACTAAACCGGATATTTTAAACAATTTCAGGGTTACAATCTATCGGCAAGCACTTAAACTATTAATTAAATAACCGTGTACAAATGTTGGGTCCAACGCGTACTCGAAAAATTGATTCACGCCCAAAGCGGCCACTTTTGGCGTGAATTAATTTTTCTCGTACAAAAACGGACCCAAAATTTGTGCATGGTTATTTAATAAATAGTATAAGTGTTTGCCGAGAAGTTGTAACCCCGAAATTGTTTAAAATAGATCCGGTTTAGTAGCTAAAAATTCAAATCGATTGACGTCGCTAGTGTGCCCAACCCGTCACCTTAATTTAAAGCCGACCCGTAACGAACTAGTATATACATCCAAACAAAGGAGACACACAGTGCGTGTGAAAAAGAGGAAAACTCTCATTCGGTCGTAACGTGTCTCTGGCTAGGCTATCCTCTACAGTTATATCAAGTAAAAACTCATGCCGAAACCTGCCTTTTTATGTGATAGGTGGCAGACGAACAGACGGAACACCAGTGAAGTCACAAGTGCGCTGCAAACTTTTAAACCCCCCTTTCCACCGCATTGGGCCTCCGGTACCCTCATTCACAGAGCGAAACACAGCACAGTGCTGGGAGACCATCGGCATTCCTGTCAAGCCGGCCTATTTAAGCTGAAGCGTGGCTCTCCCCCAGTAAAAAACTCACGAGCTGTTTCTCCAAATTGTGAATAGCCACAAATCTATCTAGATGATTCTAAAAGTGTATTCACGATCCAGTTTGCGGATCCTGTAATAACGAACAAAGATCTTGGACTTCCTCAAACATACGTGTGTTCCCCCAGATTGCCTAAATTGCCTCGTAAACCAAACATATGTATTTCATTGTTGACAAACACCAGGGAAGCGCTGGACGGCAGCCAAATAAGTGTCTTATTGCATATACATATTATAATGAGAGTCCCGTGCCAATTTTACTGACTACATGAGTACACCTTGACGGGGACAACACTACTGAGCCCAACCTGGGTAGACCAGGCTCCAGGTGTTGACGTTAATACGTCGGCACGCTTTTTAGGGTTCCGTAGCCAAATGGCAAAAAACGGAACTCTTATAGATTCGTCCGTCCGTATGTAACTAACAACGAAAATTGGTTTGAACTAGATATAGTGAGTAGTTTTTTTTAATACGTTATAAACCGTAAACCGCAATTTACCTTCCATATATTATCTTACTTGCTGCTTATTGAATGAATATATTAGAGGAAGTATGAAAGTGGCCCCCATCATTGATAAATTGAAGCCAAATCGTCTTTCCTGGTATGGCCATGTAAGTAGAAGAGGGGAAGAACATGTTGCCGAAAAAGTGATGAGTTTAAACGTAAGTGGGTGGAGGAACAGAGGACGGCCGAAAAAGAGATGGATGGATTGTGTGAAGAATGACATGATGGAAAATAGAGGTGGATGATTCGATGACGAATGACAGGGACGTATGGAAAAGGAAAAACATACTGCGCCGACCCCAGATAACCTGGGAAAAGGGCAGGAGGATGATGATATCTTACTTGCTGCTACGGAACCCTTCATGGGCGAGTCCGACTCCGAGAACATCTTCAACTGCCCACATCTGGTAAGTTGGGAAACCATTTGTGATAGTATTAGGTCAGGCCTTCACCGCCACCGTTGACCCACGGTGTACATGGACCTCAGGCCTATGACTATTATCTTACTCTAATGGGCCTACACGCCATTCAGCGGTTTTTTCACTCAAGTCGCTTGACAACACCTCCCAACAAAATACCTACGATAATAAAACGTCTAATCCCGATCTAATAAGATATTGGCGCTATTTCTATATTAATGAAAGGAAAGTTTCGGTCCGCGTCAGAAGCTTGGCAATACCAAATACCTAGACAGATGGATCATTCAGATTCCTGCTATTAGATTAGTAGACGAATTCCGTACGTTCGAGGTAAATAAGATCACTTCGCATTAGACGTGTGTAACTCTTTATTGAAACGACTCAGTGATCCGCTTCAGATAGATGATATACTGATACGAATCACGGATGCTCGCTCCGAATCTATCATTCGGCTCATTCGGATCTAAAGATCGAATTTGTTCAATCGGTCAACTCGCTCACTGACTCACTGTGTTCCACTGATACGAATGATCGACGAACTACTGATGATGACTATAGCGAGAGAACGAGTGAGTTGGTTTCAAAAAGAATAAGGGGTCTAATCGAGTCGCTCTCTGTTCTCTGAGATTTATCTGAGAGTCGATGTTCCAAATGAAGCGTATCACTGAAACGACTCTTTCCATTGTTCCAGATTCAAATGATCCAAACTTTAGAAAGATACATTTTTGCTAGGTCTACTTTGGACGAACTCGTATGTTTTATTAAGTTGCCAAAACATAAAGAACTCTGGATTCCGTACAATAAGATTTTTTCTCGTGACATCCACATTCGCTTATATTCTTTCAAATATCACCAAAATTTAGACTTGGGTTTTTACTAAGGATACTCTCCACAAAATTCAGGTTACTCAAAGGGCAATTGAGAGGAGCAGTAAAACTCAAGGATCGTGAATAAATAAGGGGTCAGAGAGCAGAGCAAAATAAGCGACGTTGCGAAACGGGACATGAAGTTGAAGTGGGAGTGGGCTGGTCATGTCGCCCGAAAACACGACTCGTGGTGAAAGGCAGTGGTAGGGTGGAGACCGTGGGCCGAGAAACGCCCAAGAAGAAGACCCCAAATGCGTTGGTGTGACGACATCAACCAACGTGTCGCCAAGACCCGTAAAAAAGCCGAAAATCGAATACCTAGGTCACGTACTTACAAGTTGCTTCAACTCATCATGATGGGCTAAATAGGGGGGAGGCGACGCGTTGGAAGAAGGAAAAAGTCGTGGCTGCGTAATATAAGGGAGTGTACTGGCATCGCATCTGTGGAACGGCTGTTTCGTCTCGCGCACAGAGAGGATTTTGCAAAGCTGACGGTCAACCTTCTGAACTGTAGAGGACACTCAAAGAAGAAGATGACGACATGAAAAGGCTGGCAGGAATAAAGTGGATAAAAACCGCCCCAGATCGACAAAAATTGCATAAACTGAAGGAGGCCAAACCCTAGAGGTTGAAAATGGCTAAAGAAAAAGAAGAAGAATCAACAAAATTAGTTTAAGGGTAATAGAGAGGGCAGATGACTATGTGCGAAAGAGAAGGAATGGACGCCGAGGGTGGGCCAGGAGTCTCGCCTGAAAGTGAACTTCAGCTCATTTGTGCTGAGTGCCAAATTTTAACGACCTTCATGCAGAGGGTCTTCTGGCCACATGGATCATCATCGTCTTGAAGTTTCGAAGACAGCTACCAGCAGTAGTTTAATCAAAGTCTTTTTTCTTATTAAGTATTTGTTGTTGCCCGAAATAAATGGTTTATTGTTATAAACGCATATAAGGTTAATAAAAAATATCTGCGAAAAATAACCGCCCTCAAAAACCACGAACTAAAAAGTGTAAAATAATATTTTTATCACTTTATACACTTCAAATAACATTTTATAACAGTACATTCGAGAAAAGGTGTTACCGAAGTCGGCGCTTAATCTCTGGCGCTAAATCCTTACCGTTAAGGAGTTGACCTTCCATCATCAGCAGAGTCAAAAAATTAATACAATCAGTCGTAAACACAGGTGCAGTTTTGAAAAAAGATACAAAAACATTACGTGTGCCTTTTTTTCTTCGGAAGGTCAGACGGTACTTTAAACCTGAGCAGCTCTTACATCTTTATAGAGCCCAGGTTCGCTCCTGCTTGGAGTACTGCTGTCACCTTTGGGATGGATCTGCCCGGTATCAGCTGGATGCTTTGGACTCGATAGAGCACCGTGCGAAGAGACTTATTGGCGATGACGTACTCTCAGGGGCTGGCTTGCAGAGCCTTGACCACCGCAGACGTGTGGCAAGTCTCTCAGTCTTCTACCGGATTCATTTCGGGGAGTGTGCGGAGGTTCTGCATAATTTGATCCCCCCTAGCCCATTCCACCACCGGACAACAAGGCGTGGAGAGGGGTTTCATCCATACGTTGTTGACTTACCCCTTATCCGCACGAAGCGATTTGCCTCCACGTTCATAATGCGGACAGCCAAGGAATGGAACTCCTTGCCAAGGTCTGTTTTTCCGGACCACTACAATCTGGACATCTTTAAGGCAAGAGTGAACAGGCATCTCCTAGGCAAACGCGTTACATCCTAGACTTCATCGTCACTTTCCATCAGGTGAGATTGTGGTCAAGCGTTAGCCTACAGTTAACAATAAAAAAAAAAAAAATTTGAGGGTTCTTATTTTTTGGCAAAGTAATCTGCGAACAAATATAAAAACAAAATATATACATGTCGAATTGAGAACCTCTTTGAGCCTCTTCAAATTTTGACTGTCAAAAACACTTTTTACGCCAGAACATGAGGCAGTACAATGCGACCACAATCAGAAGGCACTTAAGTGACATTAAGAGGGGGGCGTTGTTCAACATTTTTTCTATGGGAAAATGTCAAAACAGCATTAGTTCCGACTTTAGTCACATGCCAAATAACCGAGGGGCGACTATAACTTAAAAGAACACTCAAACCTAAATATCGTCGGTGAAGTTCTAACACCACGTAAGTAATTATTTGGCGGTTTTGACATTTCGATGCCATTCGCTAGACAATCCATAATATACGCGTCATTTTGCGCAATCAAAATCAAGATACGACCAATAAAAACCTTTAAAATTACGAAAAAGAAATGACCTACGCTTTGAGATGACCACGTAAGTCACATTTTGTTCTCATTTTTTTTAATAATTATTTTGGTGGCGGCTATGACAATTTGATCCTTAGAGACTTGGAAGACGGGTCGTTTTTTTTTTCAATCAGAATGCAGTTACGGCCATCCAAACCATTTAAATGTTGAATAGGTAACAGAACAGAAGTCAACAATTGAATACTAATGGAAATAGCACGTAAGTCTCGGATCAGTCTTTTGGCTGAAAAGTTGCTTAAAATGAGTTACTTGGTGTTAGAACTCTACCGACGATATCTAAAAGGATTCACAGGTAGGTACACACTACTATGCAGTTCCCCTACTCTATAAATAGCCTGTGATTGCATCTGCTTCCATGCAAATCGGAGTCAGCTATGCAGGAATATTTCATTCTATTTTTAGATTGAGTGGGTTAGCTTTGAACTAGACCTTTTAAGATTCAAGTTCAGCTTGATAGATAGATGGATAAATCATTTATTTGTAAAAACATAGACAGACATACAATCGCTTAAAAATAAAAAAATTTTAAAGAATCAAAAGAAAAAGAAAACACATTCATTAACACACACAAAGCTTGACACACGAGAAGGTGTGCCCTGTGGCTAGAGCCTGATTGCCTCGGCGGCCGCTAGAGGTCCCGGTTTCGATCCCCAGGTCGGGCCAAAAATGTGTACGGTACAGCGAATAAAAATGTCCGTTATACCAAGATACCGTTTTAAAAAGATCTGCCAACCTTTTTTAAATTTTCTTTACATCAAAAGGAAATCAATGTTGCTACAAGCAAATCTGAACGTTATGATCTAACAGTTAAGGTGACGGGTAGGGCACACTAGCGACGCCAATCGATTTAATTTTAGATACTAAACCGGATCTATTTTAAACAACTTCGGGGTTACAATATCTCGACAAACACTTATACTATTTATTAAATAACCATGCGCAAATGTTGGGTCCGCTTTTGTACTTTTGTACGTGAATCAATTTTTCGCGTACGCGTTGGACACACTCGACCGGAGAGATACCACGGCCTCACAGAAAACCGGTGTGAAGCAGCACTGTGCTGTGTTTCGCTGCGTGAGGAGGATACCCCGAGGCTAAATCCAGAGGGAAAGGGGGGTTGAGCACTTGTGACGCCACACTAGGTGTTGCAAGTGTTAATGGGCGGCGGCAATCACTTACCATCAAGTCACTCACACACCAAAAATAAACTGGTATAATGAAACTCCAGAGTCCGCCTTTCATCTCATTTATTCCGTAATTTGCACTTACAGATAATCATAGATACATTGATATCCACTCAGAACTTTTAGCTTACAAGACCTATTTTAAAACGTCCGTACCAGACGGCTGCTCAAATCGAACTGTCCGTTCGCCCGTCAACCGACAAGTCATTGTATCGGTTTGGCGCGCCTATCAATTATCGATGCGTTTCCGGTTATGACAGTCCTTAATTTAGTTCTCAAAACCGTCAACAGTCAAATCAAACACTCTAAATTACTCGAATCCTAAAATTACATCAATTAATTTTTAAAATCATGATACTGGTCATTTTTTTTTTTTTTTTTTTATAGAAAGGCCAATCAGGATGACCTCACTCCGCCTGATGGTAAGCGGCCGTGAAATCCAAAAATGAGGCTGACAGGCACAGAAGAGCTAACAAAGTACCCATTGTGTCTGCCATCCTCACCCTAATGGCCTGCTGAGATGCCGTTTCACGCCCCGCCTAAAAGACCCCGGATTGTATGAAGGAGGAAACACATGAGCTGGGAGGGCATTCCATGCCTTGATGGCTCGGGGCAGGAACGAGGAGCAAAACCTCTTGGTGCGCGCCGCCATTGTCTGGATGGTATGCGGATGGCAACGCTGTCCAGCACGTGTTGTTCGGAAGTGGAAAGGGGAGGATGGGATAAGTTGAAATAACTCATCAGAGCATTCCCCGTTATAGAGGCGGTAGAGAACACTTAGACTGGCAATGTCTCTACGTAGCTGAAGAGGTTCTAGGGACTTAGTCACCTCATAATCTCCAACAATACGGATAGCACGTCGCTGCAACCTATCGAGAGCCTCTAGCAAGTACTTAGCAGAACCATCCCAGAGATGGGAGCAATATTCCACACACGGGCGAACCTGTGCCTTGTACAAGAGACAAAGCTGCGCCGGAGTAAAATACCGTCTCACTCTGTTCAGAATCCCGAGTTTACGGGAAGCAGTTCTTATTACGCTCTCGATATAGTCCCGTTGATTTAGGTTGCTACGAACACCGATGCCAAGGATGCTGAGACTATCCTGTATTGGTAAGGGGGTGTTCTGAAGAGTGGGATAGGATAGGAAAGGTGACACCTTAGCAGAGAATACACACACCTGTGTTTTCTTAGCGTTAAACTCGACAAGATTGCTGGTACCCCATTTGGAAATGCGGTCCAGGACCCCGTCGAGCTCAGTAACAAGAAGATTTCTCTTTTCCTCGGTATCGGTCTGCTTTGCCGCAGGTCTTCCGAAATAGCGTGCGTGGACAGTGCTGTCATCCGCATAGCAATGGATGTTACCACATGATAACATGTCATTGATGTGCAGAAGAAACAATGTCGGCGACAGGACGGAACCTTGAGGCACTCCGGAATTTATCGGAAGGAAGCAAGAAGCGCGTCCATCACAGCAAACACGAATCCTACGACCCTCCAGAAATCCCGCAACCCAATCGCATAAGCGAGGTGGCAGACCGTATGCCGGAAGCTTGGAGAGAAGCGAACGATGCCAAACACGGTCGAAAGCCTTGGCGATATCAAGGCTAACTGCCAAAGATTCACCATGCTTCTCCATAGCCTCCCCCCAGAGGTGCGATACGTACGCTAGAAGATCACCCGTGGACCGTTTCGGTCTGAAACCATATTGTCGGTCATGAAGCAGCGAGTGATCCTCTAGGTAGCGGATAAGTTGAGTATTAATTATCCGCTCAAACACCTTTCCCAGTACTGAGGTTATAGCTATAGGCCGGTAGTTGGCAGGGTCGGACCTATCCCCTTTCTTAGGAATAGGTTGAACATTCGCCACTTTCCAAGCCTTCGGCACAATACCTGAGGAATAAGAGAGGCGGTACAGGCGTGTGAGTACTGGAGACAACTCCGCTGCGCATATTTTAAGAACCGACGCTGGAATACCGTCAGGACCACTGGATTTTCTCACATCGAGTGACTGTAATTCAGCACGGACGTCACATTGCCTGATACGAATATCAGGCATTGTGGTGCCGCAGTCTGGGATTTTAGGCGGCTGTGCTCCACAGTCATCTATGCGGGAATTGGCGGCAAAGAGTTCGGCTAACAGATCCGCTTTCTCTTGCGGCTGATGAGCCAGTGATCCATCGGGATATTTTAGCGGGGGCAGTGAAGGTAGGCAGAAGTTGGATTGCACATGTTTAGCCAGACGCCAGAAGGAACGGCTACCCGTAGGGTGCGCAATTAGTTCCTGGCCGACACGTGCAACACGCTGGGCATCTGCTCTGATGTAGGCCCTCTTGGTGGTTTTGGTGGCTTTGTTATAGGCTGCTTTTAGGGAGGCTATGTTAGGATCCTGGAAGGCTTGAGCCCTGGCCCAGGCGCGGTATGCCGCCCGTTGCTCTTGAACGGCTGCAGCACACTCCCAGTTGAACCAGAGCTCATCTTTGCGACCGCTGGTGACATCGGTGAATGGAATGTAGTATTCCATTCCAATACCGATCTCATCAGCTATGGCTGCTGCACATTCTGATGGATCCTTTTTCCCAAAGCAGCTCTGCCTCCAAGGGACGGACGCGTAGTATTCTCGCAGGCCATCCCAATCTGCTGACGAGTAGCGCCATAGTCTCCGCGTCACCTTTACGGGTTGTGGGGGAGCGATGCAGGGCACTCTTGCGCCAACCAGGCAGTGGTCGGAGGACCCTAGTGGGGCGCCAACCGACACTTGGTACCCGGATGGGTGACTCGCCAGCAAAAGATCCAGCAAGGAGGGCGCTTGACCGACTATGTCTGGTATCCGGGTGGGCTGGAGTACCAGTTGGGTCAGGTCATGGGTGAGAGCAAATGCGTGGGCGGTTCGGCCAGCATGGTCTGTCTTAGGGGAGCCCAACCAGGTGTCATGGTGGGCGTTAAAATCTCCTAGAAACACCAGCTCGCTGTTAGGGAACCGCACCTGAGCGTTGTCTGCTACCTGACTTAGATGGTCGAAGAGTCGAGTTGTCTCGGTGTCTCCTTTGTGGGAACGGTATATGCACACGTAGATTCTGCTCGTCGAGCCTAAGTCTACGTGTACACAAAGGATGGAAAAGGATGGGTCTTCAAGGCAGTGAAGACGGTCGCAACAGATATCCGATCTGACGAAAAGGCATACACCGGCCTTGCGGTGGAAGGACTCTTCCAGCACATAGCCCGGATAGTGCAGGTATGCCGTGTCAGCTGGGCAGGAAATCTGTGTTTCCGTCAGAAACAGCATCGCAGGCCTCGTCGTCTCGAGGTGTTGGTGGACGGCGTTGAGGTTTGTATGGAGTCCACGGATGTTAGTGAACTCCACCTCAAACAGCGAGTTGGTGGGGGTTTAGGATGCCGCTGTAGAACATGTGCGATGATGTTGTTCTGCCATTGAAGAAGGGAGGGAAGGGGAGGCGTGAAAGGGATGACTGTTATCGCGGCAAGAACGAGACAAAGCGTGGAGCCCCGCATTGGTATTGGACAGTGCAGTACATAGAACGCCAGTCCGCCGGACGGAAGGGCCCCCGTACCCCCCCGGAGGTGGTCGCCGGGCCCCACTCGGACCGGGCACCACCCGGCACGACGAGCCACCCCGGGATTATGCGCGACCTGGTGGGGCAGCCTTAGGAGGTGGTTAGCCACCGTTGGGCCCCTGTACTATGCCGCGGGCGGCCAGCGGCACCACCGTTTCTACGGGTCTCCCTGGCCGGCGGGTTGACCCACTCTGTCTGCACAATACCGCCGCAAAGGTTCCACTGGTCCAGCACTTGGCGCATCAACAGCCCCCCTGGCTCCGGTTAGCACAGCGCTGATCCCGGAACGCGACCCGAACGAGATAGCCCAGAGTCACTTGGCGGGTTTTTCGCGACTGTGTGGTGGTAACAGCAACCGGTCGACAAAATGTCTCCCACCTGAAAAGCAGATGGTCTGCTGGTAATCCCATAGTCGTCTCTTACGACACCCACGGGCAGGAAATGGGACAGGGGATAGTATTCTTTGGATGCCGCCCCTGCACGGCACATTTTATTTGTTTACCTACATTTGACTCGTTAGCTCAAATGGCGTACATGACTCGGAGCATGAAACTAGGCACTAAGTACTTATCACGTCTGTGATATTCATTACATTTCATTAGTACCTACACAACAAAACGAGGCCAGCAGGGCCCAACACAAACAACATACTGTGTGCGTCATTATGTATCAGATAATATTACGTTACATTGCAATGTGCAAGGGAAGTTAAGCATCGAATCAACTCAGCATGGACGAAATGGCGACAGGTCACGGCAACACATTTTACCACTTTGGGAGCGACTCTTCCGCAAAGTATTAAGTTTAGAAAAAAAATATATTAGAAATCTCAATATCATTTTTAAAGACCTATCCATAGATACCCCACACGTATGGGTTTGATGAAAAGAGATGAGAAGAGTCTCTGTTCTATGTATAGGGACCCCCAAAAATTATGGTTTCTTTCCTATTTTTGTGTAAAAATCGTAATGCGGTTAACAAAATACATCTATTCACCAAGTTTCAATAGTATAGTTCTTATAGTTTCGGAAAAAAGTGGCTGTGACATACGGACTGACGGACTGACTTCCAGACGGACAGACGGAAAGACGGAAAGACGGACAGACGGACAGGCATGACGAATCTATAAGGGTTCCGTTTTTTGCCGTTTGGCTACGGAACCCTATAAAGTGTTAAGCAATGATAAAAATATTCATCGTTTTCACCAATAGTTAAGTTCATTCCTAATAAGGTGGAAAAGGTGAACATGTAAAATGTTGCTGTATGGATGTAATGCTTCGTTACGTTCCGTTTTATGGAAAACCGATCCTGCTTTACCGAACTGGGCTACTTTTGTATCAAACCGCCTAAGAATCGCAATGGAGGCCCCAATTCTACATAATGTATGCAATGGCCACTTTATTCACCACATAAGTATATTCTGATGATTGATGTGATTTTTCTGTGTACACATGTTTTTGAATTACAATCCAGATCAAAACTGTTTATTTTGTAATGACCATATCTCTGTAACGGTTGTAATTTGTTTTGTGTGAATAATAATAAATAAATAAATAAATTCCCCTCACTCTTACCAAGGTGTCGTAAAAGGCGACTAAGGTAAAGCTGCTGGCATGATCTTCAGTACCCAGAGAAGGAAAACTCTGCATTTATATCAAAACCCTCGCCAACGCGTCTGCCAAGCGTGGTGAGTATGGCAATTACCCCACATGTGATTGAGGGAGGCCCGTGCCCCAGCAGTGGGGACTTATATGGGCTGATGATGATGAAGTATATTTCTCACCAAATTCCAACATGCTGATAAATTTAATGATAACATTTCTGTTTTGTCTCATTTGTTAAGTTTATATCTGTGTCATAGTGTCTAAGTGTATTTATGTACTTCATATTCAATTATAATAAGAGCGCTTAGGGCAACTGTAAGCTCTTATTATCATATTTGTTGAAATAAATAAATAAAGATTCTTTTGTACAATGGTTTGACTGCTGCGGTTTTACCTGAACCATAAAAAAATGTCCTTATTTACCATACTATAACCATATGGTAAATAAGGTCATTATTTTATGTGATAGGTGGTAGACGAGCAGACGGATCGCCTCATTGTCAGCGATTGCACCCGCCCATGGACACCCGCGACACCAGTGCAGTCACAAGTGCGCTGCCAACTTTCAATCACCCCTTTCCCCTGGATTGGGCCTCCGATACCCTCACTCACGCAGCGAAACAAAGCACAGGGCTGCTTCACGTCGGTTTTCTGTGAAGCAATGGTATCACTCCGGTCGAGCTAGCCCATTCATGCCCAAGCGTGGCTCTCTCACGGTAAAGTGAGAAAGTGATGAAAACAGATGTATTTATTAGAGATTGGTTGTAATTATGATGTGTAATAATAATTAATTGACCTATTTTGCAACAAGCTCCATTGTTGTTCTTAATAAAGGATAACAAGCTGAAATAGATCCATGCTTCACAAATAAATTTAAAACAATGGCATAGGATAAAAATCTACTATGTAATATTATATGTAAATTATGAGGTCCCGTTTGGAACAGTGGTAGTGAATGCTGCCTCTGGTGTAACAGTTGCAGGTTCGATCCCCGCACGGTACAATCATTTGTGTGCATGAACATGTCTGTATGTATTCACAAAAGAAAAGTGTTATGTGTATATATTTGCAATCCCACTGTTGATTCTGATATCCGTAACACTGGTGCTTGAGCTACCTATCTCTGAGTCAGATCAATGTATGTGATGTTGTTGTGAAAAAAAATTCGTAAATCCTGAAGTCCATGTATTTTATTAATTATACAAAATTATATTACATATATTATTATACTTTTATTATTTTTTTATTTTATATTTTCTGCAATTGTATTGTTATTCATTTATAGTATTATAATTAGCTGTGGTTTTTGTAAGAATAAATAAATAAATAAATCATAATTTAAATTGTATGTTTCATTATATCCAGTCATATTTTGCGACAGTATTGTTAGATTTAAGATGTGTCTACTTTTAATTGATGTTAGCTTACCACGCTTTGTACACATACTTCTGGAGTTACAGCTTACCATTGTACCTGCCTTTCATGTTTTGTAAGATTATTTCTTTGTTGTAACTAATTCTGTTTTGTGTACCTAATAAATAATTAAATAAAAAAACCTAGTTAAGGTGTTTTTTTTTCATTATTTACAAGAAATGTAGCTATTCAAACCACTAGTTGCAAATGAATGAATAAATATTTATCTCAGATTAAAGCATCCATATACACAGATAACACACACACATAATTATATTATATTGACACAAAACTAAAAAATCTAGGTATTATTTATGATAAATTCATAATGACATTATGAAATTATTTAATATAAAATATTGATCTAACTATGAACAGGTGTACTGTTGAAAAGTAACTACTCAGCAAAGTATTCGGATAACTTACCCAAAATATATTAAACTTTTTTAAAGAAAACATCCTTCAAACATTTAGTTAACAGTATCATCCTTCTAGCTAACATTAAACTGTTAAAAAAATGAGAGTCCTTTAAAAGGATTCTGATAAAGAAATACGGATTGATACACTACTTGAGGCTAATTACCTGAAAAACGTGAGAATAAAGGGGCCGGTTTATAAGTACATTTTTCCTAACCTTGCAACTATTGATGTATTTTTAGGTGCATGAACAGGGCCCTAGGCAATTGCTTATTGTACATAATAGTAGATTTAGCGCTAGTAAAATTAATTTAAATAATATTCTCATGTAAAAATATGAAATGCGCTCGTCACCTTCAATGACCGAAACAAAGTTATTGTTCTTTAAATATTAAGAAACAGTTAGTTAAACTAATATTTCTATAATCTAATGTTGTTTATCAGTTAAGTTAAGCATCAAAATATCAGTCATAATGAAAATTAAACGCAAAAAACTAAGAGCTCTACGCGACCTTGAGTGTGACCTGGAAATAGCTGTATAAAAACGCCATAAAATATACTTATAATTTATAATAAGCGCGTAAACACTTACCGAAATCGATAAACTGCTTTATAGACAGCGGCGAAGGATTAAATTGTGAATAAAAGTCCAACATTTTAGTCACATTCGTGAATATGGCACCTGCTAACCTCATTTTGAATGGTTTCACACAAATTTTACCGCAAAAAATCGTGAATAATTCAAATAAAACACTTCTTTCAATACACTTTTAGAGTACGATTACGAAACACATGTTGGTTTTGTTTTACAAAATCGGAAAAAAATATTATTACGAAACCGACAAACACAACTCTCCCGTTGCTTGGAAAATGACAAACTGACATTTGTTTTTTATTTTTAACAAACGACCTTGGAGCTGGAGACGTCACGCACGCCGATTGCTTGACTTAAAAGCAATGCACTGTTCTAGAGGGCGCGCGGGTGTTCTATCAAAATAGAGATGGGCGCCTTACCGGGCAAAATAACATGTTTTGGGTTAACATCGTAAGTGTAAAAAGGGGTTTAAAGGTTGGCAGCGTACTTGTGACTGTGCTGGAGTTGAGTGTCCATGGGCGACGGCCAGCTCTTACCTTTAGGTGATCCGCCTGCTCGTCTGCCACCTATATCACATCAACAAAATCGTATGCCTGGGCAGGCATCTAATCAAATCCACCAGATTGTTCTCTATTTAAATTACCAGACAACGCAACCAAATAGTCAAACTCGATCTGTAGTGGTGATTCGCTTCTGATGTTCGAATTCGCATTCAGTAGCAAACATCAAAAAATACATTATAAATGTAGTTTCATCAATTTCTGCTAACTGGGAATGTTCAAAATTCTTTAATTGTTCTTAGCATCTTTTATCTATAATGCAGACTATTAAATTATTATGTTACCTACCTAATTCTATGCTGAATGTATAAAAATTATACTCGAATTATTTTCGATCGGTTCTAATCAAACTCTAAATAGTTTGATTATTAGAACCTTGATTTAAAAAAATACTTGCCACACTATTTTTGCTTGACAATTTGACATTGACATTTAATTTTCGCGGACTTGTTCGAATTTTTTCAAGGTCCGTGGTTTTAACAAAGGTTTTAACCCAAAAGATTTTCATTTTCAAAAACCTGTCTGAAAAACTGATTTTCTGAAATGGCCATGGACAAGGCTACAAATAAATAAATGTCAGCCACTCCATTTCAATTTACTATCTTGTGTGTGTCAGTGTCAAAATAATCTAAAAATTAGCGAACGTGTTGTTGGTTTTTATTCATGCTATTTAATTTAATATTGCGAAATATTATTGAAACAAAAATATCCTACAAGACATCAGTAAGAAAAGTGAGTCCACCATCATCCGCCCTTTATTTTTTGCAAAATTGTAATTATTTTGTCAACATTTTTAGCACAAAATACCAGTTTATTAAGTAGGTATGTCAAAGTTATTGACATTGGTCTAAATATTTTGCTTAAATTTTGATTGAGAAACTTATGGAATAGGTAATTATATTGTTTTTTTTTTTTTAAAATAGAAAGGAAAATTATCTAAATAAGACATTCCTTGTATGTACAGACATCCAAATATCATGTTACTACAATGTCACACATGAGACATATAATAAATAAAAGACCTAACTGATAATGAAACTCAAATGTGATGTTTCCCAATATTTACTTAATTTATTATGTATGATAAGTAAAGTTGATACTTTCATACAATTTATAGGCTGATGCCTATAAATTGTCCCACTGCAGGGCAAAGGCCTCCATCATAGAAATCAAGTTATCGCTACTATGATGGGACCACGCTTGCCAAATGTGGATTGGTGATCACAAACCTGAGCTATGTTCGAAAGATTCGAAACATACTTTTCGCTCGACCCGGGAATCAAACCCAGGACCCTGAGATCACGGCCCGGTACTTAACCCACTAGACCATCAGGGTGTTCTTTAAAATTTCAGATGAACCACAATGTGTTTGTCTACGGAACATTAAAACGTAACGAGCCCAACCACCACTGGCTGGCTAACCGTGAGAACGGTCATGGCAAGTTTGTTTCGGAAGGCTCAACGAAGACTAAATATCCATTGATTATTGCAACGAAGTACAACATACCGTTTCTACTGTACAGCCCTGGAGATGGACATAATGTTAGAGGTATCAAAAGTACCTAATTTAATATCTCTTGTTGTTATGATTAAAGTACTTATGATATCATGTTTAGATGAATTTTGGTAAGATAACAAGTTTAGGGAAGATAGCCTATCTTTTTTTTGTTTGTGTGTATTTGTTGCAATAATTTTACAGACATATTGTCATCATTATTATTTTTCCTAGGAACTTATAGTAATTATGATTAAATAATCATTCATTATTTATTCATAAATGAGATGACCATAATATCCAAGTCAAGGAATGTATATTAAAAAAAAATAGTGATGTCAGTATTATATTTATCACTTTATTTTTAACCAAGTTTATATTAGGTAATAATAGGGTATTTGGCTAAGCTCGGGATGTTACAAAATATACCTAAATATTTTATCAAAATATAGGTAAATATTTTTCAATAGCAAACAATCTTTTGATTACAAAAATTAAAAAAAAAGTCAAATACCGTAATTAAAAAAAAATAGTCAAATTATCACTTTATAAAATTGATGGAACATTTTCGTCAAAACTATTAAAAAAGATTTTAGGCATTGCATTGCATCATAACTTGTCTAATGCGAGTGTCTTTTTAGGTGAAATATATCAAGTAGATGATGATATGCTGAGTAAATTGGACATTTTAGAAGATCATCCGTCGTATTACGTTAGAGAATTGGATGATATTAACATCAAAAAAGGGTGAGTATCTTTCGTGATTAGAGATGTGTTTATGGCATTTATTTCAATCTACCTAAAATGTCTGGACAAAACAAACCCATATCTAGTTGTGACCGAGAAAAAAAAACTTTATAGTAATCAATCCGCCTTTGATGATTTACTTCAGCAATAGAAACGCACGTTATTAAATCTACAGATATTTCAAATTTGAAATCAGATCTTATCATGATTAGCTTTATTCTAGAGATTGTACTCAATTATTGCCTTTTATTAGGTAAAAGAATTTCTGGATTTTAAATAGGGACTAAGTGCAGTAAAGTTCTTACTATATTATTATATTTTTGGGAAAAAAACGAGTTGTAGGTTGTTAGTTATTTTTTGATTGTTTTATACTGTCTTAATCGATTTTATCTTAATTTAATTTTTATGACGTAAGCAATATATTGTTAATCTTGTTTTAATTGTTAATGACATGTTGATTTTAATGAATTTGGCAACTGATTTATTTTCTTAATTATTTTGACATTTAAGTATCATTTAAGTATTCCCATCTCTGTTTAACATTCATACGCCAACGAGGCAGAACACGGTGTGACTTTTATAATTTTAATTAAGATCTTAATACCTACCTGTGCTTTATGAATAAATGATTTGTATTTGCATTTGTATTATTCGTACGGGTTTTTTTTTTACCTAATTAGTGTGTGCTTCCAGAGACTCCGGTGAAATGACGGAAATGAAATGCTGGGTTTACTTTCTGAAGAAGTTCAAACCGGAACTGCTGACCAGGCCGCAATTGGAGGTCTATTCTTCGAAAGGTGGACATGGATTGCACTACATGGAAAGGTCTAAAAGAGATCCTAATTACAATCATAAAACAGAAGTAATGGGTTAAAAAAGATTTATAGAAAAAAAGGAAACTTGTATAAGCTGACAAAGCGATGCATTTGAAATTTAAGTGCTCTTATCTATGGCCACTGGTAATCAGACTTGGCAACTACTCATTTGCCGTCGGCTTTTATAATAGAAATCGGGATTAGGCCCATAAAAAAAATTATAGAAATAAGCGCGTGCTTATTTTGATCACCTACTTCTATTTTCGATTTAGAGCATATTGCCGATATGTATAAATTTTCCCAAGTATTATTCTTGATTTTAACAGCCTACACAAATTTTATAGGGGATATTTTAACTTGACTTCATGCAGTTTTATTCATTAGCTCGGTTCTGATTATTGAAGGATGTGTACCTACATTTTCCCTTCTGATACCAATCCTTTGGTTTTCGCTATATTAAAATATACTGAATTGAACCTGCGGTTTTACCCGGAATCAGTGGGATACTAATTTCCTTACCTATTTGTTAAGGTATAAGGTATTTGTGGTCTCAATACATAAAGTTTAGATAGTGAAAAAGGCACAATTTTTTTATTTCCAAGGAATAGTAATTAGGAATAATTTAAACATTTCTACATACTTTTAGTAGCTAACTTTTTAACAGTATTTTTCAAATATTTCAGATTGTCGAAAAAGATTAACTCCGACGAATTTTTGTCAATTATACGATGAAAAGAAGTTAAATAATAATTTATTTTTTAATAATGTAAAATTGCTGTTTAATTTAACGTCGAATATGATCTAAGGTTGTGATTTTTATATAATTCTGGCAATAATTATATTCGATCTTATTTTAACCCTTTCATATAAAATAAATTATACCTACGAAAGAAAGGGTTAAAGTAAATCTTCGATTCAGCAATATGCGTAATAATAAGTACCCACCTGAAAATGCAGGAAGTATTTTAAGTTTCTGTATACCTTAATGTATTATTTTTCTTTTTTTTTTACAGCAATAATGAATCTACTATAGATGATCTGGACGATGTTTTTCCTAAAAAATAGACGTGATTATGTTTGTGTTGAAAATGTATCGAGATATTTATAGAATTTCTTATTAGCTTTCCATATTTACCCAATCATTCGAAATTATGGTGACTTACACAGATCTCAACTACTGTAAAGTATCATAAAATTTTGTAATTGTATTGTAGTATCCAATTTTTAAAGTTAACTATTACTTTTATAGTTGGTCAATCCATTACTTTCAATGTATAATGTTATAGTATTTATTGTGATATTTAAATGTTATTTTGAATTAAAATTAAAACGACAAAATTCCTGTCTAATTTAAAATTTCTCTCCCAAAAATATTTTCATAAGGCTGCTGGCTAAACCTAGGTCAGAGTATTATTATCTTACTCTATTACCTACAATACGTGCAGCTGTAGTAGCTGTAGCCTTTGGCTACTTCTTGTATTCAGGTAGGTCTAGCCGATATAGTTCGGCTCGCGGCATTGAGTAAGGTAATAATACTTTGGCTCGAGGCCTCCCAAGTCATTTTGCTTAGATTACGGTGTCGTTCACAGAGTTGCTGCCATATTGACACTGTCTTCCTCGTGGTCCTACACTGGTAGGACAAAATAGTAGGACCACGAGGAATAAATGTTTGTCAAACCTTTGTTTATTACATAAAACGGTGTTTTAAAGCGGTGTTTTAGAGTTTTGCATATGCATTTTCTTGTTCCAAACGGAGGAAATATTAAAGAGTTTCACTCTTAACACCACTATTCCAATGGTGTTAAGAGTGAAACGGGAAAATATTTTTAGTGATGAAGAGTTTCATTTGATGAAAAGGTGATTCTCCGAAATTTGACCTTAAATACAGCAGTGTCGTTCTTAGAGAGCTTCCAAATATCGCCGCTTGAGGAGCGCGCATAATTTGCCTCGCCAATAGTGACTAATATTTTTTTCCTTTTTATGGGCTTATATCCCGCGCACGGTTACAGGCCGCGCATGTGATTCCGCCATTGTCAAGTAACTTTTGAGAATAGGTGTTTTACGTTTTATCGACCTACGGATTTTGTCGAAACCACTCTAAACACAATCGTGGGTTTTAAGACTCGATTAGGTCCAACCAAGGAAATTGCCCATGACAACTCACTCGACACACAATAGCAGTGTTAAAAACGATACAATTCAACGATTCTTGTTATCAGGATCGCTTTGAGGAGCTTCACTGCACAAATATACACCAAATGTGTTCACTAAAAACCACTAGATACTAATTTAAAACCTTTGAATTGCATCAGCCCACGCGGAGTGTTTAAGACTCCTACCGCCAGAATTCCAGTGACTAATAACTAGTATTTGAGTACTTGCCCCAACACTTCAAGTGTCAGTCAATCTGGACCAAAGAGTAGTATGATCTGGACAATCAAATGTCAAAATTGACAGTTATCCCATGTGGTATTGTTTATGTAGGTTATTTTGTTTAATTGAAATCGAGAAAAAAATGTATGTTACTCTGTAATACATATTCGTTATTATTTATTATCTAATGCCCCAGAAATGGATTTCGCGCGGAAACAACTCGAGAAATACGGCTGGACCGATGGTAAGCTCACCTTTAACACTGCTATAACACAGATTTTTAGTTTTATTTAGGTGTCTAGTTTTGCTTATTTAATTACTGAATATGTAGTTAAATTAATGAGAAAGTATCTACAGGTCCATACCCAACTAAAAGCATGCTCAAAAGAGTAAAAGTAATATGATATAAACCCTTTTTCGCGGGTCTACATTTTTAATGGTTTTAGTCGCAAATTTTCTTCTGGGTGCAGAACACAAACCAAGGAGAAGATACTACGTATGTGCAGTATTTTTTTTTACGTCCTTGACCTCAATCTCACCTGATGGAAAGCGACGATAAGATAATTATAAAGAGAAGTGTCAAATACTAATTTGTAGGTTTTGTGCTTAGTAAAAAACTAAAAGTATCTGCCTATATACTGTCCCACTGCAGGGCAAAGGTTTCCATCATAGAAATCAAGTCATCGCTACTATGACGGGGTTAGGCTTAATCACTACGCTTGCCTAATGCGGATTGGTGATTACAAATCTGAGCAATGTTCGAAAAGTTCGAAACATACTTTTGGCTCAACCCGCGGATCAAACCCAAGACCCTGAGATCACAGCCGGTACGTAAACCACAAGACCAACAGGGCGTTGAGCTTAGTATTCTGATTTTATTTTACAGGTAAAGGCTTAGGGAAGAATGAGAATGGCATTGCAGAAGCACTGAAGCCTAAACTGAAGAGAAGCGTGACCGGAGTAGGACATGATGCTGCGTCAGACTTCACAGAACACTGGTGGACACAGCTGTACAATAAGGCTGCCGGGAACGTGGAGGTATGTCTTACGGCCGCACTCAGAGATGTCATTTAAGCTAATGATCATTAACTTAAGTATCGGTAGTCTTTATGTATTATCAAAATAAGGGTCAATATTTTTTCTTAAGTAGCCAACTAAGTTAATCAACGACTTTGATTGTGGCAGTAAGTAGTATAGTTAAGTATCAGCCTTATACACTGTCCCACTGTAGGGCAAAGGCCTCCAACATAGAAATCCAGTTATTGCTACTATGATGGGACTAGGTTTAATCACCAATCTTGCCTAAAGCGGATTGGTGATCACAATCCGAAGCTATGTTCGAAAAATTCGAAACATACTTTTTGCTCGACCCGGGCATCAAACCCAGGACCCTGAGATCTCAGTCCAGTACTTAAACCACTAGACCAACAGGGCATCGATGCTACTATTTGCTCTAGGTTAAATTCAGGGTAAATATGATTTAGCCACAAGGAACTAATTCATTAATAAATTCCAGGTAGAAGAAAAAGATGGCAAAACTAAGAAAATCAAAACGAAAGACACTGAAGACTTCGAAATAACGAATAGCACGTGGAAATTACGAAGGAAACGTAAAAAACGTGACAAAGAGGAGCAATATGCAGACTACTTCGTTAAGAAAGCAGTTTTGACGAATGGAGGCAGGCATTTGGAGAAGTCGGAGAATGCAGGGTCAGCGTCTGAGTCGGAGGAGGACGTTGGGGTGAAGAAGGATGTTTTGAATATGACCGATGAAGAATTGTTCGCGGCATGTGGAGGGAGGACTGCTCATAAGTAAGAATGATTGATTTTATTTTTAAGCTTGAGCTGACAAAAGAGCGAATCACCTGATGGTAAATAATAACTGCCACCCACGAACACAACGCAGATAGGCTGCTGATGTGTTGCCGGACGGAGTACCCTTTTGAATTTCCTTGGGAGAGCCATTCGAGGTACGAACGGGCCGGCGAAAAATCACAAATCCTTATTTATTAAAATTTTTCATTTTATTTTTAATCAATAAAAAACTGGCGGCGTCGCCACTGATCCGTAAAAGGGCTCTAAATATTTACACTTTTTTGACCGTGGGAGAGCCACGCTTCGGCATGAATGGGCTGGCGAAAAATCACAAATCCTTATTAAATTTCTTGATACATTTTTAATTTACTGTCATAATTTCGTTACAATAAATACAACGTGCTTCGGCATGAATAGGCCGGCTCGACCGACGTGGCACCACGGCTTCAAAAATTGGCGTGCAGCAGCACTGTGCTGTTTCGCTACGTGAGTGAGGGTACTGGAGGCCCATTCCGGGGGAAGGGGGGGTTTGAAGGTTGCCATCGCACTTGTGACTTCACCGGTGTCGCCGGTGTCGATGGTGATTTGTCAGCTCGTCTGCCACCTATGACAAAAAAAAATCCTTATTTTTTCACACCATAATCCTCAGGTAAAACTGTAGTAGTCAAACCTTTCTACAAAACTGACATAAGTAGTTTCATGGGTATGTTTTGAGGATTTTCCCCTATTAATCCCCTCCTTCCTTCTCTAAACTAGTAGTCATTAGGGGAGAACTGTGGAAGAAAATATTGGATTTCCTATGGCTATTTATAACCTACTATTGATTTTACTTTTCGCATTTAATTTACATATTGTTAAATTATGGGAATGGTTATCAACATATTTTATTTCTTACAGAGGTGCAAGACATGGACTCAAAGCAACAGGTAAATTAGCAAGAATAGCCCAACAGGAACACATGTTACTCACTCAGTCACAATATGAGGGTTACTCTCATGCAAAGAGAAGAAAAGAAGAAGAATCATCTAAAAATCAAGAAGATAATCAAAATGAAACTATTTCTAGCAATGGCAGAAATAAGCAGAAAAAGAAAAAAAAGAAAACTAAAGAGGCTAAAACAGAGGTGTTATCTCTGCCAGTGGATTGTGAAAAAAGTAACTCTGACGGTGTTACCAGTGAAAGTGAAAAAAATGATAATAGTAGAAAATCGGAAAAGTTAAAAGAAATGCTAATAGTTTCCGAAGGTGATACTTCAAGTGCTAAGAAAAAGAAAAAACGAAAATTGGAAGATAAGCATGATAAAGAACTTTATGGTGATGAAGTCATAGAAGTAACTGTCAAAAAACGCAAAAAGAAAAAGTTAAAATGTGTTGAAGTCGTAAACGAATGACGCAATACCATGTATATTTTATTATTATAATTTAAATCAATGTCAGTCTTCTTCTTTATTTTTATTCATAAGTCTTACTAAGAACTACAAAATTAAATGTTTTTTCAAAAAGTTTGGGTAGAAGAGGTGGTTAACGGAGATCCTCGGGACTTATCCCAATGATATGTCGAGATTTGGTATAACAACAAAAAATGTTTTGTTAGTTAATTCACTGAACATGTATAGAGATGTTCATTTTTAAACACAAATAAAACCAAGTTTTAATAAGGGTGGTGCCAAAGTAATAAATACTTAGTCTTTTCCCCAGTCAGTCCTACAGAATACAAATATTTCTGACCGGCATGTGCTAGGATACAAAAAGACGATGTCCTTTTTACCGATTCAACCTGATCAAAATATGGGTTTCTGTTTATAAAATCTATTAACAATGGCTCCAAGTTTCAGTTTATAATATTCATTTACAATAATCCAGCTATTATACCTCAGCTGGCCTGCTAATTGCTATTAATGTTTCAAGCAGCAACACGCATTGGGATGGTTTCCTAATGGACAACATTTCATATTTTTAACATGTCCATATTGTTTTTTTTTATATAAAAATAGACAAAATGAACAGACCTTATTTTTCCTTTTTTCAAAATTTTGCCATTTTCATACATAAAATAATTATTGAAATTCTTTATATTCTAAATAGACTTAAGCGCCAAATGACGTCATCGGATGGCTGAATACAGCGATATTCCTTTGCTTATCATTGCTTTAATAAAAAAAGGTACTAATGTCCAAGCTAAAGAATACTAGTGTCAAGATTGTCAATGTCAGTCCTTTATTCAACGTTGACAAGTTCTCTTTTTTTTGACAGTTGCATGTTTGCAGGTTTGGCTTTTCGTAAATTTAAAACTATAATGTGCCAAGCAAAGAAATATTTAACATTCTGCCGTCCGATGACGTCATCTTCCTTTTTTTAGTTTTTAATTTTTTTCTCAGTAAATAAAGAATATAAAAAATAAATTAATATATATTCGAGAAGCGGAAAAGTAAATAAAGAATTGGTATTTTTTGTTTCATAGCTCAGCAATTTTGAAATGTCCATTATTACCAAAAACTAATTTGGGTTTTTAAATTTTGGAGTTCATTCGAGCTTGCCACTCAAGCAAGATCCGAATCCTGCATGTTTTGTGCACAAACTCAACCACAGCTACAATCAAAAGCCTAACTATAATTGGGCTTACCCTGTAAACTGCTTACAGTACAGCTGTGCCTATGAAATTTTGCTTTTACTAGCGCCTATTAATCTATTCTTAAGACAGTAAAGCCCACCCACGAAAGCGATTTATCAGTAAAAAAATCTTTTTGGTAGAAATTTAGTTCATAACCTGGTAACTGGATTTGTTTGGTGGTAGCTGTCGACTTTTTGGCGGGCTTTTTCGAAGTGAAGGCGCGAATTTTCAAACTCTTTTTCAATTAATTAAAATACTGTGAATAGTGTATATAAATAGTGTAAATAGTTAATTAAAATGACGGAGTGTCCCGGGGTCGGGACACTCCGTCCTTCTAAAAGACGCAAAGACTTCAGTGACTGTGGTGGTGAGGATGAGACCCATAAAACAGCGAATCAGGACGCTAAATTTTACAAAACATACACAAAAACTGGATATAAAAGGGTTTTCCCGGAAAATTCAACCGGGGAATCTTATACCGTGTTTGTCGAAGGCGAAAAATTAGGTAACAAAAATCCACTGGCTATAGCCAGTGTATTCAAAAATGTGATTAAGGGCATCATAAACATTCGGCGTGTCAACGTGAATAAAGTCGGCATATCATTCAGTCAGGCCAGCAACGCAAATAACTTACTAAAAAATGAAGATTTCCTGAAGAAACACAACTTCAGTGCCTTTATACCCGCAAGGGCTGTGGAAAAAATCGGGGTACTCCGCTTCGTTCCCACGAACATAAGCAACGAAGAGCTCTTTAAAAAATTGACCTCTTGTTACGAAATAGTTACAGTACGTAGGTTCACTAAAAATGTAAATGGCGCTATACAACCACTCGGATCAGTAAGCATCACATTTTTGGCAGACTCACCGCCAGACTATGTATACCTGGACATTTTCAGATTCAAAGTTTTTGAATATATACCTCCTCTGCTGCAATGCTACAAATGTTTCAAATTTAATCACGGGGCTAAAAATTGCAGCTCTATCCAGAGGTGCTCAATCTGTGCTGGTGACCATCACTACTCTGCGTGTAGTAGTGAAGCAATACATAAATGTCTCAACTGTGGAGGTCAACATCTAGCTATCTCTAGAGATTGTCCCATCAAAAAAGCTAAAATACAGGAGAAAACTAACAGAATAAGTTACGCAAACGTGACAAGTAATAAAAATGATGATACGTCTCTGATGAGAAACTATGACGCCAATTTCCCAACCATGCCAACAAAGAATATACCCACAAAACCAACGGAAATGACTACAGAGTCCTTATTTAATGAAGTACTAAAAAATGACAGTATATTGAAAGGTTTAATTGGCGCCTTAGTATCTCTCGGTAATGAGAAGCGGAAATTGACCTCCTCGGTTATTAAAGAGGTCCTAATAAAAAACTCAAGTCATATGGGTAAAAGTTTTATTAGGATAGTGCAATTTAATGTACAAAGCATAAACAGTAAAAAACCTCTTTTAATTAATTTTCTTAAAGACAAAGATATAGATATATGCTTAATAAATGAAACTTGGTTACATAAAAAACATAATTTTAATGTAACTAATTACAATTTCATACAGCAAGATGGACCAGATGGTCGAGGTGGAGTTGGTATTTTAATTAAGAATAGCTTTAAGTATGATATAATAACAACTCCATATTACAATAATTTACAAACTGTAGCTATCATTTTACATACTTCTATTGGCAAATTAACTATTTTGACAGCATACAGCCCACCAAGTGGAACGCGCTTTAACGCCATTAATTTTAAAAACATAATTCACAATCTGCCCAAACCACTAATGCTAGCTGGAGATCTGAATGCGCATCACGTCGCCTTTGGTTGTCGCTCTACTTCTTCTAGAGGTAATATAATTTATGATATTCTTGATGAGTATGATTTGTGTATCCTAAACACAGGTTCTCCAACCACTGTTGGTACCGCCACTCATAGTCAATCCTCTATAGATATTAGCTCTATTAGTCCTTCATTAGCACATTTATGTCAATGGGAAGTGCATGATGATGCCATGGGTAGTTATCATTATCCTACAATTACAGATATACAAATTTATTCAGATGAGTACGAAATTGGTGAGCCTTGTGAACGGTATGTTTACAAGAGAGCTGATTGGGAAAAGTTCAGATCTGAAACAGAAAATCATTTTACCAAATTAATTATAGACAGTAGTAATCCTATTCAATCATATAATCAATTTTGTGACATTTTGATAGAGGTAATGAATATATGTATTCCTAAATTTAAAAAGACTTCACAATATCAGGTTAGAAAACCAGTACCTTGGTGGGACAAAGAATGTGATACTGCTGTGACTAATAGTAAAGAGGCACTTAAGAAATATAGATTAGATGGCACTTTAGAGAGTTATATTTTATATAAAAAAGTAGATGCACAGAAAAAAATACTTTTAAGAGAAAAGAAAAAGAGTGGTTGGACAACTCTGTCAGAATCTTTTAATAGGTACACACCGGTAAGTATCATATGGAACCAGATTAGGCGGTTTAAAGGGGCATCATTACCCAAGAGACCCAAAAATGATGAATGGCTACCGGATTTTTTTGATAAATATGCGCCTACAGATCCTCCAGAAAAACAAACAAATAATGATTTATTAAAAAATATTTTTAATCAAAAAGGTAAAAGTGATACCAACTTTCTATTAGAACCCTTTTCATGGCAGGAATTCATAAGTGCTATTTCTAACAGGAAAAATACAAGCCCAGGATTAGACAATATTACTTATGAAGTATTAAAACATATTCATCCAACAGCACAAGATAAGTTACTACAAATTTATAACTTGTTGTGGAATACTCTCATTATGCCAGAATCTTGGAAAACACAATGTGTTATTCCCATTATTAAACCAAATAAACCTAAGGATGACTATAACTCATATAGGCCTATTGCATTGTCATCTTGTGTAGGGAAGATTTTTGAATACATGCTTAAGACACGATTAGATTGGTACATAGAGTCACAAGGTATCTTACCTGCACAACAATTTGGCTTCCGCAAAGGAAAAAGTGCAGCTGAGAGTTTTGTTTCCTTAACTTCAGATATTAAAAATGCTTTTCACAGTCACTCAGTATCAGTCTGTGCATTTCTGGATATCCAAGGAGCATTTGACAATCTCAATCCCACAGTCCTTGTCAGTATAATGTGTGAGATGGGAATCCCAGGTAAGATCTGTAATTGGATATTTTCATTTTTATACAATAGACAAATGTTTCTTAAATTTAATAACATACTTCATGGACCTAAAAATGTATACAAAGGAAGTATGCAAGGTGCAACAATTTCACCTCTACTGTACAATATTTATACTGCACAAATTACAAAATATTTAACACAAGAGGGAGTAAAATTTTTGCAATTTGCTGATGACATTGTTGTATACTGTGTAAATAAAGATGTAAATATAGCTATTAGGAACTTAAATAAGGGTCTTGCTCAATTACACAATTTTTATGAGAATATTTTAAAGCTAAAAATTAATGCCAACAAAAGTTGTGCTGTAATATATAGTAAAAAGATTTGTTGCAATAATATTGACATTCTATATAACAATTGCTCACTTCCTTTACTTGCAGAAAAAAAGTTTTTAGGTGTTTACTTAGATCAGAAGCTTACTTTTACAAATCACATTAACTATGTCATAAAAAATGCATGTAAAGGTATCAATATTTTAAGATCACTAGCTGGAGTCCATTGGGGAGCAGATCCCAAAATCCTGTCTATGCTCTACAAGAGTATTGTTAGAAGTCACTTTGACTATAGTGCAATTGCATATGCTAATGCCAATATATCTCTATTAAGAAAACTTGACGTAATACAAAATAAGGCTCTGCGAATTATAACAGGGGCCATGTGCTCCACCCCCATAAATTCTTTAGAATGTGAAACTTGTATACCACCACTTGTACTACATCGTCTAAAGTTAATAGAAAGATTTTGTCTCAAAATAATAGCCTTAAAGAACAGTTGCATTTTAAACAGGATTTTACCCAATGAGCAATTGCCTCAATCTATGATAGGACCCTATGTTGATTCTACACAATTAATTTCTGGTCATTTCCCTGAATTACTAAGAATAACTTTGCATTTAAAAAACCTTTCTGTAAATATGTATAATAGTAATATTTTGACTGTATATAAATTAGAATATAACATAATAAATACATGTATAGAGGTGATACCCAATAAGGCTAAGAATCAGAACCAATTAATGGAACATTTAGCAACATTTCCTGGTAATTACAGAATATATACCGATGGCTCTAAAACCACAAGCACTGTTACCTCTGCATTTTATGACCCACAGGAAAAGATTACTAAATGTTTCAAAATAGATAAGAATTGTAGTATATTCACTGCAGAATGTTATGCACTTTATAGTGCCCTCAAGTATGTAAATAATATAGATAAATGTGAATTTATAATAGTATCAGACTCGTATAGTGCCATAGTAGCTATATCCAACAATAACCTTAAACACAATGTTAATTATTTGGTGTATTATATAAAGAATGAGGTTCTGAAGTTAAGGTCAATCGGAAAAAGAATAAAGTTCATGTGGGTACCTGCACATCAAGGCATCACGGGGAACGAAGTGGCTGACGTCGCAGCTCGAAGTATCCCCGATGCAGATCACACTGAATCTGTAAAAGTACCATACACAGATTACCACATACATATTAACCAATTCCAAAGACGTATGTGGGAGACATACTGGAACACCATAAGCCAAGAAAAGGGCAGGTGGTACCGTGGGATACAAAAGACTATGCCCGCCGATCCGTGGTACCATCAAAACGAACACATATTGGATAACAGAAACTTTATAACTATAATAAACAGAATGAGATTTGGACATTGCCGCACACCAACTCACCTTAGGAAACTGAACATAGTACAAAGCGCCGTCTGCCCACATTGTACAACGGGAGATGAAGGAAGCCTTGAACACATCATAATGCAGTGCCCACGATTCGGCATCGACAGGCTCGTTCTAGTCGATGAACTTCAATCCGTTATCGAACTAAATGAAGAAGTTAGCACAAGCCTCCAAAATCTATTATCAAACCCCAAATATTTCAAGCCTCTTTATAATTTTGTGGCACGAACAGTGAGCTCCTTGTAAATACATTGTGTAAATATGTTTCAAAAGTGTAAATAGAACAGTGAAGTGAACTGTGTGTGAACGTGATTAAACGCGCGTGAGGACGCGCGGGACGCGGTAACAGTAACAGACGTGATTCCATACGGCTCTTGTTTATTTAATTATTTGGACTGTTTTAAATGCAAGTATACATAATAAAATACCATAAACTTGTTCCTAGTTACAAGCTGCAACAAACTGTGCAATTAAAGTGAACAAAAATTGTGTATTATTAGTACAGTGAACATTTGTTTACCTAAATCAGCTGTTGCGATTTAAATCGTTTTGACTGTGAGCAGTGTAGTGTTCGTGCCAGCCGAGTGCGGTCATTGACCTCATACTGTCCGCCAATTGCTTGACGCTCGGTGCTCTGTGTCTGAGTCATCCGCTCGCTGCGGCGTCAAACCATACAATTATTTTCGCCACTATTACTATACGATCGATGGTGTAGTGGTTCCGCTACGAAAAAGTGTACTGAGCGGAGCGAAAAGACGCTGGTTCGAATCCTACTAAATTTTTTTTTTTTTTCACCTATTTTTTTTTTCTCTTCTTCAAAACACAAAGAATGTCAACGGAGAAAATTATTTGCGGGGGATGTCGTGGAGAAATTTTAAACCGAAGGTTTTTGTTTTGTGGCGGCTGCAATCAGTATTATGATTTGGACTGCGCTAATGTGTCAGAAAAGCGCTTCTACAACACCCTGACAAAGGAACATAGGGAAGCCTGGAGGTGTGTACTCTGCAAAAGTAGCCAACCGAAAACGGACAACACTAATACACCTGTGCGTGCTGCTGCAGATGGTGTGACTATCCACCGCGGAGCGGCGCTGAGAAGCCCGACCCAACTGGACATGTCCGTCACTGAGCAGCCTATGTCCCTCGGCACGGGGCAGCCTATGTCCGTCAGGGATAATCTAAATGATACTGCACATAACATGACCATTGAGATGAGCGACATCCAGGCGCTAGTAATGGAGGTGCGATCGCTTAGAGAGGAGATGCGGGAAGAGGCAAGAGCCAATCGAGCTTTGGCCATACGTCTAGATGATACTCTGTCTGTGATTTTAAACAGAGTCACAGAAAGCGAGAGCCGTATTGCTGGACTTGAGGAACGCGTACAAGCTTTAGAGAAGGTTACGAGCGAACAACCACATAAATCCCTGTCAGCCACTATTGATTTCCTGAAAGCGGAGTTGAATGACAGAGATCAAGACCTCCTGCTAAATGATGTGGAGATATCTTGCATCCCGGAGCAGAAGGGGGAGAGCGTGACTCACATCGTCACTACAGTCGCTGATAAGCTGGGAGTCAAGCTGGATGAGCAGGATGTCGTGAGTGCTACTCGAGTAGGACGAGCCGCGGAGCTGGAGGGGACCCCTTTGTCGTCACGTCCGCGTCCCATAGTCGTAAGGGTGGCGCGGCGAGCTGTTCGCGACAAGTTGTTGCAAGCAGCACGAGTGCGTCGGGGTGTTACGACCGAGGGACTGGGCCTTCCGGGGGTTACGTGCCGATTCTATATCAACGAAAGGTTAACGAAAGCAAATAGACAGTTATTTAAACGCGCGCGAGATCTGGGCAGGCAATGTAACTGGCGTTTTGTATGGACCAAAGACGGGCGTATATATGTACGGCAGCATCATGACAAAGACTCCCCTCGTATCCGTCTGCGGACGGAATCCGAACTGAAGCGGGTTTTTGGCAAGGTGGCTGTTGGCCCTTCTAGCGATAATAACTAGATTGATTGTTTTAAGTGCTTCGTATTTCATTGTACCATACCTACTTTTTGGAATTAGTAAATATTACGTACTTGCTGTTAAGGCTAAAACGAAAAGTGTTAGATTGTTGCGTCTCATAATTGCGCGCCTACTTGTGTGTTATTTACTAGTTAGGAATTGTTTATTGTTAATTTTGTGTGTCGCGGTGTTGCACTGTGAACGGAATAGTTTTATATTGTACTCGTATACACGTCTATGTAATATTTATGTAATATCTTCTAATATTTTATTTATTATGCGCATGAACAATAACAATAATATTTATGTTATTTTCCAGTTTAACAATACTGATTATTTTCTTTACCGGTCCAGTCATCTTGAAGTTATATTATCCTTACACTCAAGCGTACTTACTGTATCATTAATTTCCATATTGCACATGAATGGGAGAGATTTCGCGGATTTTTCTTTTTATGCGTTCAATGAAATTTATATTAACAAGTGTACTGTAAACTTATCGGGTAAAAATGTCTACTAAGGCAAAATTTCTTAAGTTGGCGCTTTATAACGCTGGGTCACTTGGAACTGGTCATGACGATTTTCTGATAGCGATGAATCGTTACAATGCTGACATAGTAGCGATTAACGAGACTTGGTTACCGGCTGGACAGGAGGCGCGCGCGCCCGCCGTTCCCGGCTACAGGTTGCGTAATGCGCCGCGGCCGCGACACATGCGTGGCGGCAGAGGCGGTGGCGTCGCGTTCTACGTCAAGCGGGACTTGCGCGTACGGTTCGTAAAGCACCCAGATGCCGAAATAGAGCAGTTGTGGCTGGCCATACAGGTGAACGGTTTTAGCATGATAATAGGAACGGCCTATAGACCGCAGTGGGTAAGGACCGATCTATTTATTGACGCGTTGACGGAAAGTATAACATTTTTCTCTAATTATGACTACATTGTATTATTGGGTGATTTCAACATAAATTTGCTTGACAATAGTGACCCCAGGGTATCGGAGTTAATACAATTCTTGGAATACATGGACTTGACTCAGGTGGTAAAGGAACCTACTCATTTTTCTGTTAACTCCAGTACGTTGATCGATGTGATCTGCACGAACTGTGAGGTCCATGATATCGATGTCTCCAATATCACTGGATCACTGGGCCATGCAATGGTCAATGTCTGCCTTAAGTTAAAAAAAAACAAAGTCCCACCCAAGTTCATTACGTACAGGCCCCTTAAGAGCATTAATCTATGCAATTTTAATAACGACATGCTCTCATTGGACTGGGAGTCGGTGTTGAGTGCGTCCACGATAGATGAAATGGTAGAGAGGTTTCAGTCGTTGCTGCTCTCTGTGCTGGACGTGCACGCGCCACTAACCACGAGAAGGGCCAAGCCCACACAGTCATTGCCCTGGATCACGGAAATGATCGGGTTTATGATGGATTTGCGTAATAATGCCTACAACAAGTACCGACTCACAAAGTCCGACGTTCATAAAAAATATTACAAAGATCTTAAGGCTTTAGTTACAACTAGTATTTATCATGAAAAGCGCGCCTACTTAAATCATTACGTAAATAAACACATTCATAATGGAAAAGTTTTCTGGCGAAACATCAAAGAAAAAATACTGAGTGAACCCGATCACAAGGATTGTCTTCCAGATTGCTTTAATGACCCTGACAATATTAACGATCACTTCTTGAACGTACCGGGTAACGATTCCGTTCCCGACGCGCAGCTGTCATACTACAAGCAGAATCAGTATCGCACATCTCTGCCCCCGTTTAAGTTATGTCCAGTCAGCGAGACGGAGGTATCAAAATACATTGGTTTGATCAGATCGAACGCTACAGGTAATGATGGGATAAGTAGGGACATGGTTCTGCTCACTCTTCCACTCACTTTGTCTGTTATCACAGAAATAGTGAACAAATCAATCACGACAGGTGTATTCCCTCATCAATGGAAAAACGCGCTGATAACACCGTTGCCTAAAGCTGATAATCCGACTGATCTTAAAGACCTAAGACCTATTAGTATACTCCCATTTCTGTCAAAGATATTGGAGAAGGCAGTTCATGTTCAGCTGAGGCGCTACGTAGAACACAATGGGATTCTTCCATCCCATCAGTCTGGTTTCCGTAGGGGTCGTGGTACTGTCACGGCGCTTCTTGATGTTACTGACAACATAATTGCGGATCAGGACGCCGGACGGGGTACATTTTTGGCCTTGCTTGACTTTTCTCGCGCGTTCGAGTGTATAAATATATCTCTGCTACTCGCCAAAATGTCCTACTATGGCTTCGACCCTCATACAATTGCGTGGTTTGCCAGCTATCTCGACGAGCGTTACCAGTCTGTTAGGCTCCGAAGAGAAGATGGTTCCTACGCTATATCTCGTCCTTCTATAGTCAAGCGAGGGGTTCCTCAAGGTTCCATATTGGGACCACTTCTCTTCATTATATACAGTGCAGATCTGACGAGCGTCATCAGGAATTGCAGGTATCACAGCTATGCAGATGACGTACAACTGTACATCTCATGTAAGCCTGGGGAGATTCTTGCTACTGCGGTGAAGCTGAATGATGATTTGGATGCTATAGCGGACTGGGCTACCAAAAATGCTCTTACGCTTAACCCGTCTAAATCAAAATTTATGATCTTAGGGTCATCAAAATTCGATAGAGAGTTCAAAAGGGAAAATCCAACTATAAGCATTAAAGGCAGGGGTATAGAGTATGTAACGGAAGCTAGGAATCTGGGTGTTGTTTTCGACAGTGGTTTAAGGTTCGAGAGTCATGTGTTGGGACTCGTCAGAAATTGTTTTTATAAGCTGAAGGTTTTATACAAGGTTCGTAACTTGTTGTCGGAGAAAGCCCGGGTCACCCTTTGCGAGTCGCTGGTTTTGTCGCGACTTAATTATGGAAATCTTGTTTGGGGACCACGTCTTCTGTGTAGAACTAAACGCAAGATACAACGTGTACAGAATGCCTGCGCACGTTTCTGTTTTGACATTCCGCCGCGGGGGCACGTGTCACCCTTCCTTAATAAAGCCTCTATGCTGAACATGGAATCGCGTCAGCGGTTATACTTGGCTACACTCATGTTCGATTTAATGACTAAAAGAAATCCGGAATATCTGCACGGAAGACTAAAATTTTCGTCTTTCCATAAGCACTACGGGTCAGGCACACCGAGATCTGCGCGGGTACCATTGGCTATGCATACGCATAAAACTGTGGGATTCAGGGGCAGCTTCCGCTACCAAGCCACTAAGTGCTGGAACAATATACCCCCTCCAATAAGAGCCGCTACGTCTAAATATATTTTTAAAAAACAACTGAAAGCTGTTTTACTAGAGTGGCAAATAGCGGAAACACGGATTCGGCTTGGTATCGCTTTAGCACCACGTTAGCGTGAGGACGATGGGCACTGGTAATCAATACTTAACTACTCACAACACAAAATTAAATGTATAATTTTATTTGGATAAAATATGACACATCCTTATTATTATTATTATTATTTGTTTGACATTTATTGGTCAGTTAATAAATTCATTTCTTATGATATTTTATTCGGTCAAATTATGACAATAGTATTATTATTTATTTAATTCATTTATAATGTAAATTTAATTAATTAATAATGTAAATTTAACTAATTATTAATGTAAATTTAATTAATTAATGATGTGCATTTAATTAATTTATGATGTAAATTATTAATTATACATACTACTTTTAATAATAATGATTAATAATTTTCTAAAATATCTGAGCTCTTTATTATTGTATGGAATCAACTGTTTCAAAACTTAACGTTAGCGTCTTCGTCAGGCTATAGCTGAAAATCAGCGGTTTGCCATTCGGTGAACCAAATTGCTGAGCTATCGCCATTTTGCATCACAGCGACACACAAAACTCAAACTTTTTCACTCGCACATGGCAACTACCTATGTTTTGTTATTTTTTAAATATGTTATGTATTAAGTAGTTTTAATTTTTTCTTATTTTTCGCATTTTCTTGTTTTAATTTTTAATTTTGTAATCTGTTATTACGTGTGTTTCATGATGCAAATAAATGATTTATCTATCTATCTATCTATCTATCTAAACAATAACAAAATATAAATGTGACTGTGACTCAAGCTGGAAAAGTGACATTTACAATTATTGTAGAAGTTTGAAAAATAACAAAACGTTAGGCTCAAAAGGGCTAGAACCCAGGGCCGTAAAAACATATTAACAAAAAAAAAAAAAAAAAAGGTGGTAGCTGTCATTGTCAAAGTTTTGACATCAATATTTTTATGTCGATATTCTGAAATTAATTCACAAAAATGTCGCTAGGAAAAGTTCTAGCGTTGGATAAAGTCGCTAATTTCTTTGGAGCTATTAAACAAGGGGGTGGCATCAGAGGTACCTTGTACAAACTCTTCAGGTAAACAGAAGATAATATTATGTAATTGTTTTATAGGTTATGTTGTTAAGATTTGTTTTGTGCACTAAAATTGGCAATTTGTCATTATTTTCTCATGGAATGAGTGTTAAACTTCGTAACTATAAAACTAAATACATTTATACAGTCCCGTCAACCTAACAACTATGGTATTTATAAAGTTTTCAAGAGATCTCTAAACTTCATATTAATTTCTATTTTCGTATTTTAAGTGCGCAACAAATTCAATGCAGTATATATTTGGCTAATTTGATTATTGAATATAATAATAGCGTTGGTAAAGTATCAGCATATACACTGTCCCACTGCAAGGCAAAGGCCTCCATCATAGAAATCAAGTCATCGCTACTGTGATAAATAAATATTTCACAACATCACATACATTGATCTGACTCCCAGATAGGTAGCTTAAGCACCTGTGTTACAGATATCAGAATCAACAGTGGGAATTACAAATATATACATTATAATAGTTTTCTTTTGTAAAAACATACTTATAATACATACAAACACCCAGACCAATACAAACAGACATGTTCATACACACAAATGTTTGTACTGTGCGGGGATGGAACCCGCAACCCTTGGACCAAAGGCAGCGTTCACTACCACAGTTCCAAACGGGTCGTCCAGTCCAGTCACTAATACATAGCTAGCTAGTGTTTCGTGAATTCACTAGTCCTAACAATTTAAAAGTTAAGATGACCCATCAATGTAACTTATGCTGCCAGTAGATTTGTACTAATTGTGGCGATCATAAGACATTTTAAAAAAAGTACAATGGTGAATCCTTAAAGGAAAGTAGTCAGATTCTTTTGAGATGTACTAGTGTGCCCTACCCGTCACCTTAAAGCAAGCTTTTTGTACTTCCATTTTGCTATTAGGCCAGTTGATTATAACACCCAGAAACTGTCTTTTTTCAGTTTATTCCATAAGAATACAATGTAGGATTACAAATATTGATTATGCTTACTTTAAATAAGCTCTGTTGTGTTTAAGTACCGGGCGGTGATCTCGAGGTCTTGGGTTCGATTCCCGGGTCGACCAAAAAAGTATGTCTCGTATTATTCAAACATAGCTTGGGTTTGTGATCACCAATCCGCATTAGGCAAGCATGACTTGATTTCTATGATGGAGGCCTTTGCCCTGCAGTGGGACAGCTATAGGCTGATACTTTACTGATACAAATGTACAAGCCGATGCAAACAAAGAATTATTTGAGTTTTGAGTTTTTTTGAGTCATGCTAACTTCGTCTAATATATTTTCAGACAGGATGACGCCAAAGCAGGAGTATTAGTAGGCGAAGACAAACACGGGAACAAATACTATGAGAACCCCAGCTTCTTCTACGGCAGGAACCGTTGGGTGGAGTACAACGAAAATACGTATTTGAACTATGATGCCAGTCAGGTGAAGTAGCTTTTCAATATTATTTTACTAGACTACACCCTGTGTGCTATGTGTAACCTTGATCCAATTGAAATGGTCATTTACGGGATTTCTACCATGCAAGTTAGATAGACTTCTTTTGAGAGCACCACGAAAAGACTTTCGTTAAATTCGTCATCACAGTGGACAATACGACAAAAAATATTTCACCATTTTTATATGCCTTTCGAATAAAGAAAGAAAAAGAAGATGGTCCGTATTTGTTAGTTTTCATTAAATGTGTGTTTTTATTGAATAAAAAAATTAATAAAAGATAGATAAAAATGAAGGCACTGACTTAGTCCCGAGGCTCTACGTAGGTGATGTCTTTGCTGTACAATAAAAAAAGTTGTCTTTCTGTCATTTCTCCTTAAATACCTTTAAAAAAATTGTTTTAGATTTTTTTTAAATCCTATAAGCCTAATCTAAAAAACGGTACTTTTCATTTTGGGAAAAAAGAAATTGACGTTTTGTCCATAATTAAAAAAAAAAAAATTGCTGTCCTACTGGACCATAAAAGCAGCCTTAACATTAAACTATAATGTATCAATACGGGGATTAACACGATATTTATTATGTGAAACAACATTGTGTACTCACATATTTGGCTCGACGTTTCGGCGGACTGATTTCTCAGTCCGCTCGTGACCACGGCTGCTGTAACGTAGCCGAAACGTCGAGCCAAATATGTGAGTACACAGTGTTGTTTCACATAATAAATATCGTGTTAATCCCCGTATTGATACATTATAGTTATAATGCATCGCGAAAATCTAAAAAACTATTTAACAGCCTTAACATTTCCTTATTTTTGGTTTTTCCAGGTCCCCTCTGAATGGTTTGGCTGGCTCCACTACAAAACCGATATCCTTCCTCACCACGTGAGTACAACATTATACACAGCTGGAGCCCAATTCTCGTGCTCGTGATATAATAATTCTCAAAACATCTCATACGTTGACCTGATTCCGGACTAAGTACCTTAAGCACTTGTGTTACAGATATCAGACAAGAGAGGAACACAAATATATAGTTAAATACATATATTACACCCAGACACCGAACAAACACAAGTATTCATCGCACGAGTGTTTGTCCAGGGTGGGGATCGAACCCACGACCTTTGGCGTAAGAGGCAGGGTCACTACCAATTGCGCCATCCGGTCAGTCTAAGATATTGTGAAAACATGCGGATATCACCTGAAAACCATACAAAAAAACTATGTTTTAGTGATGTATGTCCAATGAAAATAAATGTCACGAGCACGAGAATTGGGGTCCAGATCTTTGGCATGAATGTTTAATGCTATCTTTATTATGCACTTTAATGCTATCTCTTCAGGTGACGGGTAGGGCACCCTAGCGACGCCAATCGATTTTAATTTTTAGCTACCTCGGCAAACACCTATACTAATTATTTAATACTTATAGTTAACTGTTCGGTATGGTTTTTTGCACTCGAATTTTGGATTACCGCCAAAAGTGACCGCTTTTGACGTCAATCAATTTTTCGCGTACAAAAACGGACCCAACATTTGTGCATGGTTATTTAATAAATTCTATAAGTGTTTGCTGAGAGGTTGTAACCCCGAAATTGTTTAAAACAGATCCGGTTTAGTAGCTAAAAATTAAAATTGATTGGCGTCGCTAGTGTGCCCTACCCGTCCCCTTAAGATGACGCATCGCGTCTTACTAGCTTCGCGACTAGATTTGTACTAATTGATTAAAGTTTAAAAACTAAAACCCGTCTACCAAAAAAAACACGCTCTAAAAAGTACTAAACAAGAAAATTGTCTCTGCTGAAATGATTATGCCGTATTGCCGTGGTCGTATACGACTTTGATTTTATTATATTATTATAATGAATCTGTTTTACTACAGTAGGTGGCATGCGACCACGGAGATGCGGCATAATCATTTCAGCAACAATTTTCTTGTTTTTTTTTTGGTAGACGGGTTTTAGTTTTTAAACTTCATTTTTATTTTACATATTTTTAGTTATGTAAATAAAATTACATATTTGAAATGTGCTAGAAAAGCTCTTTCATTTGATACCCCACACGGTACCGTCAAGCATTTTTTTTGTTCCTTACTCTAAGTCCCCTAGAGGGCGCTGTAGGCAATTTAACGTGACGTCATGTCGACTATACGAGACGACCCGTTTGGAACAGTGGTAGTGGACGCTACCTTTGGTCCAAGGGTTGCGGGTTCGATCCCCGCACAGTACAAACATTTGTGTGCATGAACATGTTTGTTTGTATTAGTCTGGGTGTTTCCTATGTATTATAAGTATGTATTTACAAAAGAAAAAGTATTATATGTATATATTTGTAATCCCACTGTTGATTCTGATATCCGTAACACAGGTGCTTGAGCTACCTATCTCGGAGTTAGATCAATGTATGTGATGATGTTGTGAAATATTATAACCAGAAGAAAATTAGGACGCTTCTATCGACACCTCATTTGTTCATATATGATAACTAGTTTAAAAGTTATGAGGGAACAGATGAACAACCATACATAGATACAGGTCATAATTATAACCTTCCTTTTTACTTTGCCGTAGTCGGGTAAAAATAACCGCGTTTCGAACCGGATACATTAATAATTTATTTATTTATTAAATTATTTTTATTTTTTGTAGGACCCCAGCCGCCCTAAGTACAAATGGATGATCGACTGGAAATGAGAACCTGTCGGGAACTACTGGACAGTACACGCCATACTCAACCACCAGGGCTAAGGTGGAGCCCTGGGTGCCGAAGAAGGCAGGGGAATGAAGAAAAGTTGGCTAAAGGATGTTATTTTAGTTTTAAGTAGAAAATGAAATAAATGTTTATTTATGAAGCGCATTTTTTTATTTATCAGGGGTATCACTCCGGTCGAGCCGGCCCATTCATGCCGAAGTTTGGCTCTCCCACGGTCAAAGCAGGCTGATACACAACTCACAGGCCCATTATTTACATGAAACTCTTCAGATAACTAAAAATAATATAACCCGCATACACTTCTCTACTAAGCACCCTTGATCAGTAAATCTCTATTATTACCGTGGGAGAGCCACGCTTCGGCATGAATGGGCAGCCTCTACGGGAGTCATACCACGGCCTCTCGGAAAACCCACAGAAAGCAGAATCTACTCCACGTTCTCTTGGCGCGATCCCAGTTGCGTCCAAATGTTGTCGCAAAAAAGTCAAACTTTACCTTAGTCGCCTTTTTTGACACCTCGGTAAGAGTGAGGGTGGCCTATTCTACTCTGCCGGGGACCACACGGCAAAAAGCTGCTGGCATAATCATCAGCACCCAGAGAAGGAAAACTCTGCATTCATATCAAAACCCTCGCCAACCCGCCTGCCAAGCGTGGTGAGTATGGCAATTACCCCTCATGTGATTGAGGGTGGCCCGTGCCCCAGCTGTGGGGACTTAAATGGGCTGATGATGATGATGAGTCAAACTTCGGCATGAATCGACCGGCACTACCGGAGTGATACCACGGCCTTACAGAAAACTCTTCGTCCTTCTTTTTGCGTGTAATTCCCGGTTGCGTCTAAAGCCGCTTTTGAGCCGCGTGAGTGAGGGTATCGGAAGTCTAATCGGAGGGTAAAGGGGTTAAAAGATTGGTAGCACGTGTGATCCCCCTGGTGTTGCGGGTGTCAATATTGTTGGTATATTTTTTTTATGGCATAGGTGGCAGACGAGCAGACGGATCACCTGATGGTAAGCGATTGCCACCGCCCTTGGACACCCGCATCACCAGTGGAATCACAAGTGTGCTGCGAACCTTTAAACTCCCCTTCCCCCCCGGATTGGGCCTCCGGTACCCTCACTCACGCAGCGAAACACAGCACAGTGCTACTTCACGCCGGTTTTCTGTGAAGCCGGGGTATCACTCCGGTCGAGCCGGCCCATTCATGCCGAAGCGTGGCTCTCCCACGGTTTAATATACTTACAACATCCAGTGGAAAAAATATTATTACAAATACTGGACCACCAGTTAATATGAGACTATCGACAGCTCATGTCGAATCAAGCACTTACAAATTTCATCGGCTTAGTAACGTCTTCTGTGGTCTAATCTGTAAAAAATGCTATATTTCAACAGTACTTTTTACCCGGCAACGGCAAAGCAAAAGGAGGGTTATGATTTGGACAGGCTATGTATGTATGTACGTATGTATGTTCATCTGTTTCCACGTAACTTCTAAACTACTTATCAGAATTCTACAAATGGTTATAGGCTATATGAGGTTTCACAAAATCAAATGTGGCGTGTGGTCCCCGGCAGAGTAGAATAGGCCACCCTCACTCTTACCGAGGTGTCGTAAAAGGCGACTAAGGTAAAGCTGCTGGCATGATCATCAGCACCCAGAGAAGGAAAACTCTGCATTTATATCAAAACCCTCGCCAACCCGTCTGCCAAGCGTGGTGAGTATGGCAATTACCCCTCATGTGATTGAGGGAGGCCCGTGCCCCAGCAGTGGGGACTTAAATTGGCTGACGATGACGATGACGATGACACGTTACATATACCTAGGTAGGTAGCACTTTGACAATGTATGACTGCGGATTTCCGATCATGAAAATTTATCTCTACATAGTGTAACTGTACGAGCTACGTCGCACAGACCAACTCAGCAGCGACCTACATGCAGCGCGCCTGACCGATGGACCGTCTTAGTGCACCGTCGGAAATGTACACCGACGACACACCAACAAAAAATACCTTTCTATGTATCAATAATGTAAACCATGTATATAAACCATTAAGATTATACCAATAAACAGATTTCAACCGTCTGTGTTGGGTCTCATTTCTCCCGCTGCGGCCAAGACACCTTTAGCCGTCACTATGATCAGTCGAGTGAGCCTGCTCGACTGGCAGCGGTCCCCCACCTACCTACCGTCCTGACTCTTCCCGCTTGATACCCTGGGAGACCCGGGAGCAAGCTCCCATCACCTTATCTATTTATGTATTTATTCCCATGGATAGGCAGGGCTCTAGAGACTTAGTGTCTTAGACAAAGGGGCTCTAGGCTCACTAGAGAGTTAGGTTCCCTTCCTTTCCTTATATTCTGTTCGCCGGGGCGCGGTGCCTAACAAGCGTCGCTTCCCGCCCGTACAGTAACTATTCCAAATAACATCGGAAACAGAATCGGAGATGGCGCACCAATCCGAAATGAGTTAATTCCTCGGCCTGTTATTATTTTAACTCGTGCAAACCAGTTTGAGTGCGGGTCCTGGACTCTGGTGCTCAAACTGTGGCAGTTCGAGAGGCTATATGGGTGGTCTGCACCTGGCATTTTTTTTAAAATAATTCTCACAACATCTCATAGGTTGACCTGATTCCGTACTAAGTAGCTTAAGCACTTGTGTTACATATATTAGACAACAGAGGAACACAAATATATACTTAAATACATATATTACACCCAGACACCGAACAAACACAAGTGTTCATCGCACGAATGTTTGTCCAGGGTGGGGATCGAACCAACGACCTTTGGCGTCAGAGGCAGGGTCCTTACCAATTGCGCCATCCGGTCAGTCAAATGGTCAGTCAAATGGCAATGGTCGTTAATGACAGGTTATGGTGGTCAAACTAAGCCCATCTTTAAAAATAGGCGAAAACCAAAAAAAAACATTGTACTCGGTCTTGGTGATGATGGAAGCACTTTGAACTAGGTGGTGACAAGACGGAAGGGAAATAGGATTCAGGCCAGTTCTAGCCTGCATATATATATTGATCTGACTCCGAGATAGGTACCTCAAGCACCTGTATTATGGATATTAGAATCAACAGTGGGGTTACAAATATAATACATAATATATGTATAATGCTTTTCTTTTTACCCGACTACGGCAAAGCAAAAGGAGGGTTATGATTTTGACAGGCTATGTATGTATGTATGTAAATTCATCTGTTTCCACGTAACTTCTAAACTAGTTATCATATTTGAGCAAATCAGATGTCGTTAGATGCGTCTTGGTTGTCTTCTGGTTATAGGCACCATGACGTCACGTTAAATTTATTACAGCGCCCTCTAGGGGACTTAGAGTAAGGAACTAAAAAAAAAAATTGCTTGACGGTACCATGTGGGGTATTATCTTATCTTATCTTATCTGTTAGGGGCCATTTTCATGGGGCACGTCGACCCTAAGGGATCTTTTGTACCTCCCCTTTCTTTTGCGCTCTTACTCACGAAAGATTCGTTTCATCAGCATCACGATGTCTTTCGGATTGAAGTGCCTGTAGTCTCCTGGTTTAGGATAAGCGTTACCTAGAAGACACATTCTGCCTCTGGCTAGTGAGTCGCATTCACATAAAAGATGTTCTATGGTTTCCGTCTCCTCCTTGCATGCTCTGCAGTCGCTGTTCGATGTCATGTTCATCTTCATCAGCATTTTGTTCGTTGCATAATGCCCTGTTAACGCTCCTATGAGCATCCTTGTCTGTTGTCTATTGCCTCCGAGAATATATTTCCTCCATATTTTTGTATTGTCTCCTATGAAGGCCTTTGAATGTTTCATTCCTAGTGTTTTCTTCCATTCCTTAGCTTGCTCTTCGCATACATATTGCCGGAAGGCCATACTGATGGTGCAGCTCGATAGTCCAACAAAAGGTTCCGGTCCAATGTATTTTGCTTTAGAGCCTTTTCTTGCTAGCTCATCTGCCTTTTCGTTTCCTGTGTAGCCCTCGTGACCCGGTATCCACAATAGCCTTACCTTGTTGTGTCGTCCTAAGCAGTTTAGGGTTTTGATGGCATCCCACACCAACTTAGATTCCACTTTCGGCTTGGCCAATGCCTTCAGTGCCGCTTGGCTGTCACTAAGAATGTATATAGTACGATTCTTTGCTTTAAGGTTTATATTCCTCCTTGTACATGTGATTATGGCATACGTTTCAGCTTGAAAAACTGTTGCCATTTCTCCCATACTTTGACTTTCTTCATAGTTTTGTCCGTAAACGCCTGCTCCAGTACCTGTCTCCATCTTGGAACCATCTGTGTACCAGATCAGACTGTCCTTTTCAGGTTTTGGTGGGTTCTTTTTCCACTCTTCCCTAGTTGGTATGATTATCTTGAAATCCTTTTGAAACCTATATCTGGGACATATCTTATCATATCCCATTTGGGTTATCCTGTTGAGATGAGGTGCCTCGTTCCATTTAGTGTGTCTGGTTCGAGGTTTGGTTTCGTCCCATATTCCTGCTATTTTTAGCCTTTGAGCAGCTTTCCTTGCCTCTGTTTCTATCACTATATGCAGTGGCGGAAGGTCTAGCAGGAGCTCTATTGCTGCAGTTGGAGTTGTTTTGAATGCTCCCGTGATTGCAAGACATGCCGTTCTCTGCATCTTTCCCAGTGTATTCCGGCAGGTCTTGAGCCTTGTTCTGTACCACCATGCAATGCTACCATAAGTCAGTATTGGTCTGACCATCATCGTGTATATCCATCTTAATATCTTCGGCTTTAGTCCCCATGTTTTTCCATAGGTTGTCCGACACATATTGAACACCCTTAGAGCTTTTTTAATGGCGTTGTCCATGTGGCTGCTCCAATTCAGTTCTTTATCTAGGATCACACCTAGATACTTAACTTCTTTCGAACTATGAAGTTGTGTTCCATATAGAGTTGGTGTTTTGAGAACCTCCATTTTTTTCCTTCTCGTAAACGGAACTAGCGTGGTTTTCTCTGGATTCACCGATAGGTGATTTTTTTTGCACCATTCTTCGAGAATCCTCATTGCGTTTTGCGATAGTTCCGATACCGTACTGGGAAATTTCCCATTTATCATGATGACCAGATCATCTGCGTATCCAACTGTGAACAGCGGACCTTCATTGAGTTTTTTGATTAGTGTGTCCACAACCAAGCTCCAGAGTAAGGGGGATAGGACTCCCCCTTGGGGGCATCCTCTTGTGGTCTTCACTACTAATTTCTCACCTTGTAGTTCTGAATGGATTATTCTACCTCTAAGCATGCAGTCTATCCACCTGCAGATAGTCTCCGTTATGCCATGTATTTTTGCTGCATTTCTTATAGACTCAAAGGTTGTGCGGTCGAAGGCCCCTTCTATATCAACAAAAATACTCAGACACAATTCCTTTGATTCCAGTGCGGCCTCTGCCCTACTCACTACGTGGTGTAATGCTGTTTCTGTTGACTTTCCCGGCTGATATGCACATTGCAGTTCATGCAGCGGAAACTTCCTTAAGGGGCCATCCCTTATATGTTTGTCAATCATCTTCTCCAATGCCTTTAGCAGAAAGGATTGAAGACTGATCGGCCTGAACGCCTTTGGTTCCTCGTAGTTCGGTTTTCCTGGTTTTGGTATATATATTACCTTTACATGTCTCCACCTTTTGGGTATGTATCCTAATGCTACGCATGCTCTGTATAGCCTACATAAGTGTGGGTTTAGAATAGCAATCCCATGTTGTAGCACGATAGGATATATTCCGTCTGGTCCAGGTGCTTTAAAAGGTTGAAAGCTCTTTAGCGCCCAGCTGACTTTGCTTTCGTCTACTACATTTTTCGCTGTGAGCCAATCGCTCTTAGCCGTTTTCCTATTTTGGTCTTCTATGCTGATAGCATCCTCTGTCCCTTGCAAGACCTCTGAGCCGGGGAAATGGATATTCGTCATTATCCTTAGGGTTTCTTTCCCAGCATCTGTGCTTTCCCCATTTGCTTTTTTCACCGTTACTAGTGGAATAGCTTTAGAAATGGAGATTGCCTTTGTAAGCCTCATCCCCTCTGGGATTGAGCATATCTTTTCACAGTGCGTTCTCCAAGCTTTTCTTTTGGCTTTACGAACCGCACTGCTGTAACGCGTTAGTGCTTTTTTGTACTGTGTGAAGTCGTTCTTGCTCTTAGCCTCATTGAACGCCCTCCTTGTTTCTTTTCTAATTTGAGCCACCTCCTGGGTCCACCATGGTAGCCTCTTGCCAATCACTTTGCCTTCTGGGCAGTTATCCTGCCACGTCATAGCTAACGCATTTGATATCCTGTCAGCTTCTAGCTCAATATCTATTATTGTATTTAGATTGCTTTCAGGTTTTCCTAGTACTGATCTTAAGTCCGTTTTGAAATCCTCCCAGTTTGTGTTCCTAGGATTCTTCCTTGGTACAGTTGCAAAGGTTTTGTCTGTTCTGTACCTGAAACATATGTAGTTGTGATCCGAAAGTGAGACCTTATCTGATACATGCCAATTTTCAATATTTGACAACGCTCTCGCATTGGCCAGCGTCAGGTCTAAGACTTGTGACCTCTGGGCATTGAAGAAAGTTGCCTTATTGCCTTTATTTATGACTAGCTTTTGCCCGCGACTTCGTCTGCGTGTAATTCGAATAAAAGCAAGGTCTTTATGTATCAATAACTGGTATCTTTATAAATTATAGCCTATGTGTTATTCTGATCTATAAGCTACATTACTGTAAAGTTTCATTAAAATCCGTTTAGTAGTTTTTGCGTGAAAGAGGAACAAACATCCATCCATACATCCATCCAAACAAACTTTCGCCTTTATAATATTAGTAAGGATATGTAAAGGAGAGCTTACCAGATAGTCAAATAATTTTTCCCCTCTTCTGTTGATGTCTGAGCTCCCCCAGACTACATGATGTGCGTTGGCGTCGCACCCGATTACGAGCTCCCAGTTCTCCCGGCTGCCTTGACCTACCAGGTCCTGTAGCTCCTGTGACGCGGGTTCCGCCTCTTCGTAGGGAAGGTAAGCTGATGCTAATACAAACTTCTGCCCCTCTTCCCCTCTGTCCCCCCCCTCCTTCTGGATTCTGACGACTGTCAGATCCCTGTAACAGAAATTCATTAGAGGCACCGCATTTATTCCATCTCTGACATATATGCAGGTCCTCATGTTATTCATTGAAAAATTATGGTACACAGTACCACCAACTCCATGTAGCCCTTTAATTTCACTCTTATATAAATAAGGTTCTTGTATTAGGGCAATGTCATACTTTCGCCTTTGGAGCTCGCGAGCCAGGAGGGCAGTCGCTGCTCTACAGTGATGTAGGTTAATCTGTACTAACCGTAGCTCCATGGTGTATTTTTACTCCGAGAGCAGCCTCTCCTCTTCCATTGGCGATGGAGAGGTGATGCCCAAGTGGAGCGAGTCGATCGCCCCCACCACATCTTCTGACCTGGGAGAACATCCCGCATCTCGCCGAGAGGCAAGCGCGGGTGTCTCGACCAGGTCCCGTTCGACGGTCGGCCCCCCCATGCCCATCCTTGCAGTCTCTGCCCTCCCTTCCTCTACATCATCCAGGAGATCTTCCACCTCCTCATCATCCCCCTTTCTATCCACCTCCTCAAGGAGTTTGAAGAGGCAGGCGGAGATTCCCAGATTGATGTAGAAATCCCTTTCTTTGATGAGGTCCGCTGATGCCCCATCCATCATCACGATCCGACGGGTAGTGGTCCCTTCCACCTTGGTGTCCACTATCCGCCAGTTCGCCGTCCGGAGTCCCGGCACGCTCTTCTGCATCATCCCTAATAGCCTGGAAACCTCGATCGTGGTGGATCGAGTCTTCCAGGCCATCTTAATGGGTCGAGGCAGATCCCGTGCGGACACCACCTTCAGCTTTGTCCCCTTGACGGTCTTCTCGTCGAGGACCCCTCGTAGCCACTGCGCAGATTGCTCTCCGTCGCATCTGACATAGATAATGCCCGATGTTACGGAGCCCAAGTGCGTTTCAGGGGGAGGTCCTGTAATTTTCTCCAGCTCATCAAATATGAGGTGCTGGAGATCATCATATATAGCCTCCTCGAGCATTGTTGCCGGATAGTTGTAGGCGGTGATGGCCATTTTAACGGTCCCCAGTGCTCGCGCATACGACCCGTTAGTCCTTATGCGCTTAGCACTGGTTTCCTTTTGGCTGTCCCCACTTACTTCTCTCCCTCTCTTCTGACGTTCGCCTGAGGGGATATCCTCAGCCTGCTGTCTCTGCAGCTGAGTATTTCTCCTCTGGGCTCCTGTCCTCTTCTTCCGCCTCTTCTTTCCTCCCCCAGCCCCTTCAGTCTCTCCCCTTGAGGGGTCGTCAGTCCGGTCACCTTTTGGATCCCGGTTTGAAGTCCCCCCAGAACTGCGAGACGTCCCGGGAACAGGTTCGGTTGGTCCCACGGCAGCAGGCAAACGTTCTCCCCCTCGGGGATCCCCACATACTGGTCCCTCGGGGCCTGGCGTCTTTTGGACACCGGCCCAACTCGGTCCCGACGTCGTGGTTGCTCCTCGAGGGCGAGTCTTACCCTTGGTAAGGTCAAGGCCTCTCTCACCAGGCGGGCCATCAGCCTTTCGGTTGAAGTCCCATCCTGGTGGGATTGGCCTCTTTCCTTGACCAGGGAATTGTTTGTCCGCAACCTTCCCCCCTTTATGACCTGAGGCCCTACTAGACTCTACTGTTCGCCATCCTCCACCAGTCAGCTCGGAGCCCGGGTTGGACCCTTCCTCAACTGGCCTCAGATTGGCCACGCTGTCGTCATTTTTGACGGTCCTCCAACCTGGAGTCCCTGTCCTTTCTGTCTCTGCCGAGACCGCAGGCTTCTTAGCTTTCGCACCACCGCCGCTAGTGGTCCCTACTCCTACCACTTCTCGCAAAATTTTGCCCCCCCCAGAATACGAGGGGCAGCCTGAGCTTAGCTCAGGGGAGGATTCTCCGGCACCACCGGTACCTCCCTGGGGTAATTTACTTTTTAACTTTGCGTCCATGATTATTTTTTTTTTTTTCCTTGTGTCGTCTACTGCTAGACTCGCCCCTAGCCACGCATCCTTTGGCCCGACCAGCCTTGGATTGGCGGATTTGGCAAGGATAGGGATTTAGGTTAGGACGGTATGGGGGTGTTTGGATGGATTGTAGGCTAGGACCTTTTGGGTTTTAGGATCAATTATGATACTACTGTCTCAGGATTCTGGGGGTGAGACAGGAGTGGCTCGAGGTTGTCGGGTTCGCGTACCCGTACACTGTCCACAGCTGCCGGACAGGCAACTGCTTCCAGTGCCCCCTGACAGTAGCGCACGGTGGTTTCTGTTACGTCTATTTCTGTGAAGTGAACTAGACCAAAAACAGGGCCGACAACCTCGAGAAGGTTAGTCCACCGCACTTGCCTTGAGGATCAATCACGACTGTTGCGCTTCCCCCAAGACCACGCCACCTTAGCTCCCCAAAAAGAAGAGCTAAGGTAGGCCTGTACCTATACTATGCAAGCAAGCAGAGAGACAAAGCAAAGCAAGCGAGCCTATAAACAGTTAAAGCATAGAAACAGACCCGCCCCATGTGGGGTATTAAATGAAAGAGCTTTTTAGCATATTACAAATATGTAATTATATTTTTATTGGGATCTTAATAAATAAATTCTTATTCTTAAAACCCGACTGCCAAAAAACGCGATCTAAAAAGTACAAAACAAGAAAATTGTCTCTGCTGAAATGATTATGCCGTATCACCGTGGTCGTATGCCACGTTGTTTTAGTTTTTAAACTTTATTTTTATGTAAATACATACTTATAATACATAGAAAACACTCAGACTAATATAAACAGACATGTTCATGCACACAAATGTTTGTACTGTGCGGGGATCGAACCCGGAACCCTTGGACTACAGGCATCGTTCACTACCACTTTTGTAAATAAATAAGAACATTGAAAAATAGTGGACTCAAAATGGAACCCTGGGGTACACCGGAATATGCAAAGAAGAAAATAGATTTGTTTGCCATCGACAAAAATTCTTGACGGATAGCTCACGAGGTAAATTATCGCCTGATCTAGCAAGTCATCGTCAAAACCCGAATGTCAGCTTCATTAAAATAATCTTATGGTTAACTTTGTCGAAGTACTTGCTTCGGCAGTACATATACTAAAATTGGAACGATACAGAGAAAATTAGCATGGCCCCTGCGCAAGGATGACACGCAAAATCGTGAGGCGTTCCACATTTTTGACGTCCTACCCCCCAAAATTCCCCGTCCTATCAACTTCCCTTTTCTTCTGACCCTATCCTTTTCCTCATTTATAAAATATCTATGTAATTATATTAACCTTTATAATATTAGACTGTAAAATAAATTAAAATGAATCTCCCATTTAATACTGTGTTGTCTTTGTCTATGTGTACGTTTTGTTTTGTTATAGGTGGTGATTTCTCTAAAAAGAAAACTCAATTAATTAAGAAATCTACTCAAATCACCGGTCAATTCAATAACATACTGAATGTGTCTCTACTCACTTGACATTGGAAGAGTTGACTGCGTCTCTGACGTACAACACTACTAGCCATTAAAAAAAAAAAAAACTTTGTCAAATGCCTTTGAAAAGTCAGTATCAACTGCATCTATCCCGCAACACTAGTGGAGTCACAAGTGCGCTGCTAACCTTTTAACTCCCCTTCCCCCCGGATTGGGCCTCCGGTACCCTCACTCGCTCGGCGAAACTAAGCTCAGGTGCTGCTTCACGCAGGTTTTCTTTAAGGTGTCGGGTAGAGCACACTAGAGACGCAAATCGATTTTAATTTATAGCTACTAAACCGGTTCTATTTTAAACAATTTCGGGGTTACAACCTCTCGGTAATCACTTATACTATTTATTAAATAACCATGCAAAAATGTCGGGACCAACGCGTGCGCGAAAAATTGATTCACGCCAAAAGCGGACACTTTTGGCGTGAATCAATTTTTCGCGTACAAAAGCGGACCCAACATTTGTGCGACAAAAGCGGACCCAAAAATAGATCCGGATTAGTAGCTAAAAACTAAAATCGATTGGCGTCGCTAGTGTGCCCTACCCGTCATCTTAAGGCCGTGGTTTCACCATATCACTCCGCCGAGCAGGCTTATTCAAGTATGCCATAGCATGGTTGTCCCATTGGTCAAAAAAGTTTTCAAGAGAAACATTTATTACTCAAGTCCAAAATAAAGTTTGAAAAACTGTAACTCGAACCAACTGCCCACGACATAGCTACACCACGCGAAGCTTATATTAACATTCAAACTAAAACCATCCTTATTGCAAAACAGGCAACTATCAAACTCCTTTATCATTTATACAGCCTATCCAATACAAATGCAACATGAACGAAGTATTGTAAATTGATTTTTATATCATTGTCGATATGGCTGGTATTTGATTGTAACTAAAGTTGAGCTTACGGAACTTTTTGCTCGCAGGTAAAAATATCTCGGAACTAACTTCAATTCAGTTAAGATGCGTCGCGGTAGAGCACGAACGTGTTTTAAACTTAAATTTTAACTTTAAAAGTGTTTTCAAAGTTAATTTTAACGTAAAAATCAATTAAAAATGTCGCGATCCCATCTGTGTTCCAAATACAGATAACGAATTCCCGCGCAAAGTGATGTGATTGTGTTTTTTTCCTGAGAAATAGTTTTGTGCAAAAAGGTTGGATAAAAAAACAGGATTTTCATTTAATGGTAAGCTGGGACCGTTTTGGTGGGCTTGTCTAACATTTCGACTGTTACATAGATCCGTATTTTGGTTTATTCCTTTCGTAAGTCGGAGTTTATTGAACAAAGGCGTCCGTAAACTAGTTTTGTAAGTAGGAGTCTTTTCGGCTTGTATTTCATTGCTTAGCGGATGGGAAAGGACCCGAGATCCGTGGCATTTTTTTTGTTACGAAAATGTTCGCGTGGGTTGCTAGTGCTGAGGTGTGATTTTTTTATGTTTATCGATAAAACTGTGCGTGTCCTTTTTGGCTTTATTTTGTAACAAATAATGTCTCACTTTATTAAAAGATAACAAATAGGTATTGATGGTGCAAAGGTCAGACAGCAGTCGCTTCATTGTAATTACCAGACTCCCCAAATCTTGAATCGTGGTCCAAGCGTACCCCGGCCTTCAGAGCACCGGGAATTACACGCTAAGATGGGAACAAATAGGTAGTATTGGTCTGGGTGTTCACAATGTATTATAAGTAAGTATGTATTTACAAAAGAAAAGTATTAAGTATACGTATATATTTGTAATCCCACTGTTGATTCTGATATCCGTAACTCAGGTGCTTGAGCTACCTATCTCGGAGTCAGATCAATGTATGTGATGTTGTGAAATATTTATTATTATTATTTATTTATTATTATTAATAGTGATTTGTTTCTTTTCGTAAATTTTTATTTTTGTTTTTTTTTTAGTATTTATAAAAAAATAGTAGTTACCTAGGGGACTAAATGTTTATGATTTTTTAATGTGTTAATAATTAAGTATTTAAGTACATAGTTATTTCTACAAGCATTCTAATAATTAAGCATATTTTTTTAATAATACATAGAAAACATCCAGACCAATATAAACAGACATGTTTGTTCTGTCCGGGGATCGAACCCGCAACCCTTGGACCAAAGCAGCGTTCACTAACACTGTTCCAAACGGGTCAAATCAACCCATCATTGGATGACCAAGATTTCATCTGCTGGTTCTATTTAAAAAATTTAACTATGTCGAAAGCGCGAAAATCGCCTCTGTGGTTTTGTGTGAATAGCCATAGATAGATATACTTTATTGCACAAAAAAAACACAACTTTAAAATCTAGGCATTACAGAATTTTAATTGTACAATTTCGGCGGTCCTATCGCTGGAAGCGATAAGCCATAAGTGTCAAACACATTTTTTAACTCCCTGTGTCTCTTCTATGGCATAAGTATATGAAAGAAGTCACCAAAGTGAATTATTTTAAATGTTATATTATATGTACATAGTTGGTCATAATATCAGTGATTGTACTAACTTTAATAATTTTTTTTTAAATCTTGGATTTTTCGATATTTTTCAGCCACAAAAGAGACACAGGAAGTGGAAAAAAATGTGTATGACCCATAAATACAGACGTGTGTCTGTATTTATACAGAAATTACTATAAATAGTTAAGCTGTGTATTTATTGTTATTATTTTTTATTTTATGTTGTGTTTTATATGTATGAGTGCAATGTTTTATGTTATATTCGGAGTAATCAGTTAAGGCTGTAGCCCTACAAGTAGTATTGCTGTTTCTTTAGTAGTAACCATAGGGTAAGGTAATGATAGTCTGGGTTGTGTTTAGTCTTAATTAATTTAAATAAGGTTAAATGTAGGTACTTATGTACTTTATGACGTCAGCACGCACAGTGACGTCCCTCAGTTCTTTGGACTCCACGAAAGACCAGCGTCGGGGTGTCCTTTAGACACTGTGACATATGCTGAGTGCAGCCCATTTGAGTGCCATTCTAATGTCCATTTCGTTATATTTTTATTTTTTTGTGTATGTTTGGCGCTGAATAAATTATTTATTCTTATTCTTATTCTAAATATTTTGCTCATAATCTCACTTGATGGTTAGTGATGATGTGCCCGTGGGGATCAAGTTTGGTTAGCAAGTCTTATTTTGAAAACGTCCAAATCATATGGAAATACTTCAACCAGCAAAGAACTAAGAATGGGGTTTAAAGGTTGGTAGCTCCAGTGGTGACGCGGGTGTCCATCCACTTTACCACTGCAACTCCTCCACTGCGCATGGTCTTGGATATCCATGGTAGTGGTCTGACGGCACGTCTGTCATTCCTTACGACGTCAAACCACACCTTCATTTTATCGTTTGAACTTTTCTAATTGAATGAATGAATGATTTTTTTTTTATGTTATAGGTAGCAGACGAGCCGACGGATCACCTGATGATAAGCGATTACTGCCGCCCATGGATACCCGCAAAACCAGTGGAGTCACAAGTGCGCTGCCAAGCTTTAAACCTCCCTTTTCCCCGGTTTGTTCCTCCGGTACCCTCACTCACGCAGCGAAACATAGCACAGTTCTTCTTCACGGGTTTCTGTGAGGCCGTGGTATCACTCTGTCTCATCCATGCCGAAAGAGATCGTACAAGTGGGCTGGAGGTGCACGGCGTCGTCTACTACGCCCGGCTTGTGCATTTTCGGAAGCCCTCTCATTTTCGTTATTTACACTTATTGCACCTCCAGTCCGCTTGCAACCACCACCGTTGTAATGCGGTTGAAACGTCAAGTTGTGAATATATGCTACTCGTACGCAGGGGCGTCTATACCTATAGCGCAGGGGGTGCGGTGCACCCGGGCGCAGGGAGTTAGAGGGCGCCGAGAGTCCCTTCTCTTCACATAGAGCCTCCACTGTAACGCTCCGCAAGGAGCGGGCGTGAGTACTGGAGCCCGATTCTCGTGCTCGTGACATTTATTTTCATACGACATATATAATTAAAACGTAGTTTTTTTATATGGTTTTCAAGTGATATCCGCTATGTTTTCAAAATGTCACGAGCACGAGAATTTGTATCGTACCGACCGTAGCGAATTCCCAGTAGCGTCCAATGCTGTCGCTTCGAAGCCCGGGGTACGCGTGGAGTGGCATAGGATGTCTGATAATTACAATGAAGAGACTGCACATAGGTAGTCGAACATGTAAGTATTCCATTTTGTTCGCGCATTTTGAAACAAGAGGGCGCCAGGTTATTCATTGCGCCCTGGGGGCTTCTTGGGCTAAAGCCGCCCCTGTTACTACGCGTATGTACTGTACTTACATATAAAAATTAACACGCTTTGTCCCGTGTACATTAATCATATGTTATTTATTTATTTTATTTATTGACAAAGATTTACCAACAACATATCAGTTTACACATACAATACCAGTACAAGGGTGCCTTAACTAAAAGATATGCCTATTATAGGTAAATACAGCATTATTGAACTTAATTACGACTAAAATATAGTTATATTAGGTAAATTATCTACTAAGTATTAATTTTTATCTACAACTCACAATCCTTCAGCTTATCATTACACTTCCGCTTATATGTATGGATGGAATCATGAAAAATATCTATGTTATGATCCTTTATGTCATTATATGAGCGCATACACCGGTATAAAGGAGCACACCTACCCAGGTTGGTTCTACAATGAGGCAAACTAAAAAGATTTCTAGAAGGATGCCTGGGGTTGTGGTAAGGGACGGATATATCAACCTGTTGTAGGAGACCAGGACAACTCAAGCTACCATGAACGATCTTATGCAACAGAACCAGATCGGAAACTTTACGTCGATGTTTCAATGTAGTCATTTTGAAGAATGAGAGATGTATGTATTATTAGTATAGTTTATCCGCCAGCCCTAATCCAGGGTCAAGCGGAATGTAAAGATATGGTTCAGTTCCCACACAAGGCCCCTTGTGGCGTGCGAACGGCCTCTGTTACAGGACACCCTGTATGGCCGATACTATATGAGAGCGGAGTATTTTGCACCGTTTCCATAATTGTGTGTTATTTGATGCTTGCTATGACGGAATTGGAACCTGCGGAATTCGATTGAAGTTATTTCATACATAAGTAAAGTAACTAATCTAAAAATAATAAAACCTATCAAATAAAACCGGCCAAGTGCGAGTCGGACTCGCCCATGAAGGGTTCCGTAGCAGCAAGCAAGATATATGGAAGGTTAATTGCGGTTTACGGTTTAAATAATATATAAATAATAAATATTTCACAACATCACATACATTGATCTGATTCCGAGATAGGTAGCTCAAGCACCTGTGTTACGGACATCAGAACCAACAGCGGAATTACAAATACATATATACATATAATACTTTTCTTTTGTAAATACATACGTATAATACATAGAAACACCCAGACCAATACAAACAGACATGTTCTGGCACACAAATGTTTGTACTGTGCGGGGATCGAACCCGCAACCCTTGGGCCAAAGGCAGCGTTCACTACCACTGTTCCAAACGGGTCGGTTTATAACGTATTAATAAAGACTACTTGCTAGATCTGGTTCAAACCAATTTTCGTTGTTAGTTTTCATAGTAATGTATATCATTGTATAATATTTTTTCAAGTTTTATAATTCTTTTATTCGTTTTACCACCTTTGAGAGCGTTTCTTGCGCAAAGTTAAGAAAAAATATATACATACGTATTATAAACCTCTACATCATTTTATAGACCTATCCATAGATACTCCACACGTATGGGTTTGATGAAAAAAAAAGTTTCAGTTCAAAGTATAGGGACCCCCCCCAAAATTTTTTTTTCCTATTTTGGAAAAAATCGTAATGCGGTTAACAAAATACATACATCTATTTACCAAGTTCCAATAGTATAGTTCCTATAGTTTCAAAAAAAGTGGCTGTGACATACTGACGGACGGACACACAGACAGACATGACGAACCTATAAGGGTTCCGTTTTTGCCATTTGGCTACGGAACCCTAAAAAAGTGCCTTCTGCTAAAACAGACTAAAGTGCACTGTATCTTCACCCATGTAATCAAAATAGCAGTCATCGTCCTATTTTAAATAGACGAATAATCAACAGACGCTTACCACATCTCACGCAGCTGACATGAATCCGCCAATTGTCACGGATGCCAGTAATTGACCTCACACTTAATAGTTTAAAATAGAGATGCGCAGAATAACTCTTTAAAAAGATAAAATAGATATTTATTTATTTAATTCTTTAGGATAGCTAACAGCTTTAAGGTGACGGGTAGGACACACTAGCGATGACAATCAATTTTAATTGTTAGCTACAAAACAGATCTATTTTAAACAATTTCGGGGTTACAGCCTCTCGGCAAACACTTATACTATTTATTAAATAACCATGTACAAATGCGGACCCAGCATTTGTACGCGAAAAATTTATTCACGCTAAAAGTGGCCGCTTTTGGCGGTAATCAATTTTTCGCTTACAAAAACGGACCCAACATTTGTGCATGGTTATTTAATAAATAGTATAAGTGTTCGCCGAGAAATTGTAATCCCGAAATTGTTTGAAATAGATCCGATTTAGTAGCTAAAATTTAAAATCGATTGGCGTCGCTAGTGTGCCCTACCCGTCACCTTAATGGTTTAAAATAGAGATGCGCAGAATAATTCTTTAAAAAGATTAGGATAGCTTACAGCTTTGACATGAAAAAATAAAGAATACCAAAGAGCTATTGATATGCTACCACATGTAGAAGCTAATGTTGACTCATAGTGAATCACAATAATATTTTTTTGTCCTTTGCCTGAAGCTTGTCTGGGAGAACTATCTTTCAGTGATAAGACAGCTGAAATTGTACACCGTAGTGTCTGTAATTCTTAGTTTTTATAACCTGTTTTTGTGCAATAAAGTATCTATCTATCTAGCGTTATTACATTTTGTAGGTTATGGCTACCAGTAACCATGTAAGTAGGTACATTCTTTCACATCAATATTTTATTTGATTGAATACTATTGCCCGCTATAAAAACCGTTACAAATACAACGCAATGTTCTAACAGCTATGCAATAAACAGCGGTTGTTCTTATCGTAACGAATTGTAGTTTATCGATATTTTTTACGTTCGTATCATTCGATTCGTCCCATCACTAAAAGTGATTATCTTTTTAGAGTTTCCCATCGTTTTGTATTTTTGGAAAATTAATCGTAACGAATCGAATTTAAAAAAACAAAGCCAAGGGTGATGGGACAAGGATTCTTGTCGGCTGATTTAATTATCATCTCCATCTTAGCGTGTAATTCTCAGTTGCGTCAAAAGCTGTCGCATCGGAGCCTGGGAACGCTTGGACCGTGATTCAGGAATCGGAAAGCCTGGTAATTAATCTCATCAAAACGTGTTATTCTTCTTTTTCTATATTTTTAGGCTATTCTAACATAGGTGTTGTAAATAGATAGATAGATAGATAGATATTCTTTATTGCACAAAAATAAAATACAAGCATGATACAACAGCAACAGATAGTACAATAAGGCGGTCTTATCGCTTGTAGCGATTTCTTCCAGACAACCTTTGGGTAGAGGAAAGAAATATCGTATTCGTAATAATAAGGGAAGGCAGTGCAAAGTAGTTTAACAAATGAAATTGAGAATGGCAGAATTATACATTATTTTATATATTAATATTATTACATTACATAAATAATAATAAACAATACATACATACCCAATAATAATATATACATAGATAATTTATAACAAAATTCAATAAAAATATTTCTTATAGATTGGTATAAATGACCAGAGAGCAGACCACATAAAAAAGGAAGAAGAGACAAGGAATAAACAGTATACCTATTTATAGAGATAGGAAGTGAGTTTTGACACGGGACTTGAATATTATTTTTATACACATTCGCAATGTTATGTATCTAGGTAATATTATTCTTAGTTGGGTCTAAAGCCTTGGTATGTTGGTAGATAATCATTATAATGAGGTAAATATAAGATAAAGAAAAAAAAAATTATTCAATTTAGGTTAACACAGAACACTTCTGATTGTCAAAATAGGTACATAATATCTACTGCTGGTTCGGAATGTCGATTTCTACTGAGAAGACACCAGCGAGAAACTCAGTAGTTACTCTTTTCAAATATTGATGATGTTACAGAGTTTCAATTGTGAAGACAAAAAAAATACAATTATGAAAGTTAATAGACTACTATGAATAACAACTCAAAAGATTAATCAATTAACTTGACCAAGAATCCTTATCATTTAAATAGTCTTGTACACTATAGTAACCTTTCTTCATTAGGCAGGTTTTAATATGAGACTTAAACTTATCCAGTGATAGGTTAATGACATTTTGTGGGAACTTATTAAATATCTTTATACTTAAGCCAATAACTGAATTACTGATTTTATGAAATCTGAGGATCGAAACGGCAAGTCTATGTTTATTTCTGGTGTTAAGACTATGACTATCGGTCAACTCTAAAGTTCAGTGTGAAGTCAAGAGTGAACCCAACGTCAATAAAAAAAAAGGTCTGCCGTCTGACCTTTAACCTTTAGACAGGGGAACCAGACCAAATGGATCATGATTCATGGTTACACGTTCGGAAGCTAAAGTTTGAAAAACCATCCAGAACGTATGTATCTGTTCCTCAATATGCGTAAAGGTTTCCTCATCTTTCTCAAATCGTCAGTCCATCGCGCTGCAGGGCGTCCAACAACGCGTTCCCCCACGTGGCGACCACTCCACTTCAGTACATGTCGACTCCATCTTTCATCAGTACGTCTACAGACATGACCGGCCCACCTCCACTTCAGCGTGCTGATCCTGCTTGCGATGTCTATGACTTTAGGATCCTTACCATGAATTTGTAAAACTGTTCTCGCTATCGAAAACTATCGCTTTGTCCCTTTCATAGTGGTGCATGTGAAAGAAAGAGTTTTGGAGAGCGTGGATAGTATTTCAAACTAATTCAAACTTATTCCACTGGCTCAGCGACCCGAAGCGAGTCTTGGCCTCCGAAACAAGAGAACGCCACTTTGATCGATCCTGCACTACTTGTCGCCAGTCACCGGCCTGAAGTTCTCGCAGATCATTCTCAACGACGTCCTTCCAGCGATACCTAGGCCGGCCTACCGGGCGTCGGCCCATCGGTCGGCTCTGGTATGCTTTCTTCACGAGACGATGCTCGTCCAGTCTCTCGAGGTGACCAAGCCAGCGAAGACGATGCGCCTTGGTCTCGCCGATGATGTTAGGCGTGTTTACAATCATCAAGAATAAATAATTAATTAATTTATCTAATTAATTAATTAATTCTTTATTCTTTATTGCACAGAAAAATAATAATTACAAAGAAAAGGTTAGTACAGTTTAATACTAGTGCGGTAACAGAAATAATTATATTTGCAATTTAACAGCGGTCCCCAAACTAGGCAATCTGTATCTTGGGAAACCATTGTGGGCGCATGTATACAGGCCCTATATTGTTTCCGCAGAGATAAGGTGTCTATGGTACAGAGAGACACTTGACCAGCGACATCTGCCCTCTATGTTTAGATCTCTCCGGTTCAATTCATGTCGGTCCACTGATTCATTAATAAGAACTTTATATTGTTAACGATACAGTGTCTAAAACATGAGAAGAATAAAGGCTGTTCTGTTATCTCCAGAGCAAGAGCGTTTCACTGATGGGATCATCACATCCAAATTGGTGACCCCGACACTGCGTATATATTATATTTATTTTTAAATTCTTTTATAAAAAAATAATAATAAGGGATCCATTGTTATTATTTTAGTTGCTATATTTATCTATTTATTAATCATATATATTATATATACTGTATGTATTAGTATATTCATATTTTATTTATGTATTTGCATTTAAACTTTCTGTGTAAGTATATAAATATTTAAGATTGCACCGCCCTACACCTTCATCAAGTGTCCTTTATCCAAAGGTTGCCTGGAAGAGATCGCTCATAGTGATAAGGCCACCTTCGTTGTACACATCCTGTAATATCTAGTTTTAAGTTTTCATACTTTATTTTGAGTGCAATAAAAGTATATTCATTCATTCATTCATAAGTATAACTCATGGTAAGGTCATAGTTCTCTGACGAATAACTTCGTTACGAATACAAATATGCGTGTATTTACGTAAATTTCTAGTTTTTAAATTCTCCAAACATAAAACCAACAAGGATTTGAGTACGGCCAGTAAAATTTAGATACCCCTTGACCCAGTAGTGTGTCAAATTGATGAACGATCGCAGATTCGATTTGATTACTATTTGTTTTATCGAATAGGTGAAATCGATTAAATTTGATACTGATTTCGACATGGGTATCTATCAATTAAATTGTTCTATTGTTGACCCATTTTTACAAGTACGAACAGCTACTCATCAATGTATAGATACGAATCTGTCTTTATTCAATTGATTCTTTCTTATATTAAGGTGACAGGTAGGGCACACTAGCGACGCCAATCGATTTTAATTTTTAGCTACTAAACCGGATCTATTTTAAACAATTTCAGGGTTACAACCTCTTAACCAAAAACTTATACTATTTATTAATTAACCTAACACAAATGTTGGGTCCGTTTTTATACTCGAAATCAAAATCAAATAATTCTTTATTTGCATAGGCTTGTACACAGCACTTACAAATCGTCATACATTTGAATGATTTAAAACATTTATAAGTACTTATGTAATAATTTACATGTTAATACATATATATATATATATATATAGATGTTGATACATAAAATATACTAAAATAAGTAAATAAACATAATGCGATTCTACCAACGGCTCGGAAAGTTGTTTCTGGTCGAGAAGATCCGGCAAGAAACTCGCCAGTTACTCTTTTTAATCGCCAACTTTTTTACAATGGTTTATTATCTTCATACCAAGTCATACAGTCTAATGCAACACAAAATAGAATGAAGCAAATTAAAAGCTAAATATGAGGTAAACCGAAGCGGACCAGTCCCCAAAGGTGGCACCTGTTCACAAGTATGACGTATGTGTCAGCCATCATTTCACTCAACCATATTACTCAAAAATTGATTACCTCCACTTTTAGCGTGAATCAATTTTTCGCGTACAAATGTTGGGTCCGCATTCGTGAATGGTTATTTAATAAATAGTATAAGCGTTTTCCGCGAGGTTGTAACCCCGAATTTGTTTAAAATAAATATATATTCGAGAAGCGGAAAAGTAAATGAAGAATTGTTTTTTTTTGTTTCATAGCTCAGCAATTTTGAAATGTTGTCCATTGTAACACCCCGTAGTTTTTGCGTCGGGGGTTAAAATTGACTTGACTTAATGTCCTATGTGCCCTAGCTGGGGCAAATAGCGTCCACAGTGCTCCGCCATCTCGAACGGTCTTGAGCTTCTCGCTTTACTTCTCTCCAAGTTAGTTCTAGGTCTTCGCTTCTGCAGTGATAGTCCGCCGCCAGGATTGTTTAGGGCGGCCACGTTTCCGTGTCCCTTGGGGGTTCCAGTCTAGGGCTATATTATGAAAATACTTGTTAAAAATTCACCAGAGGGCGCTGCAATAAACATTATTTTTCGTTGCGCAGTTCTTCTAAACACTTTCTCCTTTAATCGTGATTTCGTGATCCCTGTTTCGTGATAGATGGCTCATGCAAATAACATTATGATAACGAAAATGTTAAAATTATACCTTACGCTGTAATGAGCTATTATTACGGTATATTATGTGAGCGGTGACGGGTCGAGGGATTAGAGAAACTTAATCTGTTATTTGTTTGTTTTTCTTGAGACAAACAAAGATTTGACTTTATATTTTGTGAAGTTGCAGACGAGCAGATGATCAATTGATGGTAAGCGTGGCATCACTCCGGTTGAGCCGGCCCATTTATGCTGAAGCGAGGCTCTCCCACGGTCGTTCGTTGTAACTCGTACATTTCCTTGTGATGGTTTTTTTAACACAAAGATTAGATTAGTCGCTTACTTGGCACGTGGCAAAAATCGAAACTCCCGCAGCGGTATTTCCGAACCGGTACGCCATTGAGATCTTGAAGAAACGACCCTATACCTTCCTAAAAGACCGGCAACGCATTTCCACTCCCTCTGGTGTGGCTGATGTCCATGGGCGGCGGTGATCACTTACCATAAGGTGACCCGCTGGCTAGTTTGCCTCCCTTTCTCATAAAAAAGAACTAATCCTGTTTGCTAATGCTAATTGGGCCTCACAAAAAACCGGCATGAAGCAGCACTGTGCTGTGCTTCGCTGCGTGAGTGAGGGTACCGGAGGCCCAATTTGGGGGAAAGGGGGTTTAAAGGTTGGCAGCGCACTTGTGACTCCACTGGTGTCGCGGTTGTCCATGGGCGGCGGCAATCGCTTACCATCATTTAATCCGTTTGCTCATCTACCACTTATAACATAAAAAAATCAACCATGTTACACCATGGAGTAAGATAATAATACTCTGGGTTACACGTAGAAATACCGCAATTATTTCTAAAGTATGTTATATTTGAAGAGTTCTTTCGGTTTCCTTCAGATTTCATCATACGATTCTGACACGGTGACAATACAGTCAAACATGGAATGTCCCTTTTTTGAAGACGGTAAAAAGACATACATTTCTCAAAGCTTTCATGCCATAACCTCATACATCCTTACATTTCTAATCCACATCCAAACCTAGTTATTTGGAGGCAAGTGAAAGTTTCCCACAATACAAGACAGATTGCCTCCGTACAATTGTAAATGGTCGCGTGTGGCGAAAGCACGCTTTGTCTGTGGATATACAAATTAGTGCCACCTATAGACAAGGTATAGAAATATAGAGCAACTGTCAGGAGTTGACTAAAAGACTTGCGAAGATACATATTAATAACAAATTCATACAACATCTCATACAATGACCAGATGGCTTAATTTGAAGCCACCCCGTAACGAACAAGAACATACCTGTCGCATCCAAACAAAGGAGACACACAGCGCGTGTGAAAGAGAGGGAAACTCCGATTCGATCGTAACGTTTGCTCTAAATTAAACCCTCTGATTCCATACTACGCTGCTGATGATGAGGCCTTAAGGTGGAATCCGGAATCCTTAAACTGAGCGGTTTCTTTGTCAAACTACAAACGAGCTTTAAATTAATGAAATGAACTATCAATATGGATTCTATTCGGAGACCCTCATCAAAAGGCCCACGCCTCTTTTAAAATGCCGAAAGATGTTTTTCTTTAATGGCTGTTTCTATTGTAGTTTTGCCGTGATGGAAATAGAAAAATCTGTTTATAATCAGAAATCGTGAACCAAACTGACACATGCCAATGTTAAGTTCCCATACACTTTGACATTTGTCATAAAGAGCAAACATTTATGCGAATAACACACATTTATCTGTCAGTTTAGTTCGCATAAGGAAAATTAGAGTTTTAAATACAAATACAAAATACAAATACAACATTTCTTTATTAATTACTTCACACTTAAATTATAGATAGATAGATAGATATACTTTATTGCACAAAAAAAACACAACTTTAAAAGGCATTACAGAAACTTAATTGTACAATTTCGGCGGTCTTATCGCTGGAAGCGATTTCTACCAGACAACCTTCAGGCAAAGGACATTTGATAGTAGAGGAGGGGTAGGTGGTGCAATATTGAAAAAGGGAAATAAGAGTGAACTGTATATATATATTTAAATATTTGTAATGCTAATACATAAATAAACAAAATATTATATACTAATAAATAAATATGTTATGCTTGGATAAAATAATATAAAGTACTAGATATTATTAATTATTAATATTTGAAGCCTCCTTTTAGGCATTAAAGTTTAGACTCATCGTCGCTTTCTATCAGGTGCGATTGTAGTCTACCGTTGGCCTAAAATAAATAATAACAAAAGAAGAAATGGTCCAAATTGCAGAACCAATGGCCATTGGATTGCCAAGGACTATTTTGAAGTAAATTTATCACAAGCGTGTAGGAAAGATAGTAGTCTAACATCCATAGAAGTTGAATCCTTCTTTGAAGATTTAATAAGTATTGAAAACGGACGAATACTACCTGCTTTTCGAAATAAAAAATGACCGTAACTACATATCCTTTCTTCCTTTCGTTATATATCACGACCTTTTTTGAACTACCTGTTTATCTAGTTGCAAAAAATTATACCTGTTTTCAAATTGTGTGGGTTGAAATGTATTTTTCTTACGCATTGTTATCTATAAATGAATGAGCGAATTTTATTTGCTGTGTAAACTTAAAATTTATAGGTTTTCGTTTAATTGTTAAAGATCTATAGAAATCGGGCGTCTATGCAGGACCAGTATCATTGCGACCAGTTTGATCTATTGTGATCGCTTCACCTACACTTAACAGAGTGTGTATTGTTAGTTTTGGAATGAGATTTCTTGGGACCTAGTAGACACTTTCTTGATAGTACCTACATAATGCTGCGGCTGTAAGTTCATTTCTTCTAAACATTATACTCGTTGTTTGTAAAGCAAAACTACTACCCTCTTATTACAAAAAACTGCGCTGATACCGGTTTTAATCCTAAACTAGCAAGTTCATGATTATTACGGAATAATGTTAGTTCTTAAATTTTTATTACAAATCCTCGACTAACCATAGACCACTTAGTACCGCAGGATAGTGTCAAAATTGATCGAATTCAATCATTCGTTCAGTGACATTTCATTTTACATAACCTTATTTTGTTGTCTGAAGTAAAAATATTTTAGAATTGTCTTTAAGCAACAAAAAATTAAAATATAGACTTCAATAAGGTTTCCAAGTAATATGCATAGGAATTGCTTATATTTTTGGGATTAAATCCAAAAAATAAATTTACTAAGCATTTTCTCACAAATAACTTTGGTGTAAAACGGAATGAACTGTCACATGATAAGTTGTCATGGTTACTGAATCGATATTTTGAGGTTTTTATTTTAGCACTCATTTTAAACTAGGGGTCCGGGTGGTTTAACTTAAGCATTATAGTTGATATACTATATAACGTTAAACTTTATTTTGTAATAATGTTTACTCTAGTTCTTCAGTTATTGTCAGTATTAATCCCACTACTTATTTTAAACCACGTTTTGGAATAAGAGGACTAATGTTAACCCTTAACTTTGGTAACACCTTTTCTTGAGTGTACTGTTATAATATTATTATTTGAAGGGTATGAAGTTTTAAAATATTATTTTACACTTTTTAGTTCGTGGTTTTTGAAGGCAGTTTTATTTGTAGAAAGTTTTCATACCAACTGTAAGACGGTAATTTTGAATGGGGCATAATTTTCGTGCAAACGAAAATACCGGCCAAGTGCGAGTCGGACTCGCCTATGAAGGGTTCCGTAGCAGCAAGTAAGATATATGGAAAATAAATTGCGGTTTACGGTTTAAATGATGTTAAAAACCTCAACATCATTTTTAAAGACCTATCCATAGATCCCCTTCACGTATAGGTTTGATGAAAAAAAATATTTTTTGAGTTTCAGTTTCAAGTATGGAGACCCCCCAATTTTTGTTGTTTTATTTTTTCCAATTTTTGTGTAAAAATCGTCATGTGGTTAACAAAATACATCTATTTACCAAGTTTCAATAGTATAGTTCTTATAGTTTCGGAGAAAAGTGGCTGTGACGTACGGAACGACGGACACATGACGAATCTATAAAGGTTCCGTTTTTTGCCATTTGGCTACGGAACCCTAAAAATCAGGCACAAGTTTTTGCAAAAACTAATCGCGTGGAAGTGGTCAGAATGAGTCTACACTATGTATGATTCAAACCAGCTCACACTGTAACAATAGAACTGTATCCGTCGACAGTTTAAAACAGAATAAACTCTTGATTTACCACATTTCGACATCGCGACATAAAAACGCGGGCCATCTAATAGATCATGCGTGACCATTCACGACTTCAATTTGTAAAGTCAGCGAGCATTAAAACGCAAAGAAACGCCTCCATCATTTCTGAGAAGAATGTTTTTGAACGAAAAAATGTTTGATCCGTCCAACAATTTGAAGAAACCTTTCGCGTTTGGCCGCAACACCTAATCCACTGCGAATCGAGGTAGTCAGGGTCCTAATCTTGACAAGTAAGATCAATACATTCGTCCGTAATTTCGAATACGAGATCAATATCGATCGCACGAGAACAGGGTTACAAAAATAATAATATTTCACAACATCACATACATTGATCTGACTCCGAGATAGGTAGCTCAAGCACCTGTGTTACGGATATCAGAATCAACAGTGGGATTACAAATATGTACATTTAATACTTTTCTTTTGTAATTTTTGAAGAACGTTCTCTTTTTTAATAAGGCCGGCAACACATTAGCGATCTCTCTGATCTCGCGGATGTTCATGGACGGCGTTGATTACTTTCCATCAGGTAACTCGCTTGCTCGTTTGTCCTTACTACTAATATTATAAAAGCGACAGCTTGTGAATATGTATGTCAGTATGTATGGATGTTTGTTGCTCTTTCACGCAAAAACTACTTTTTTTTACGTGATAGATGGTAGACGAACAGACGGATCGCCTGATGGTAAGCGATTGCTCCTCCCATAGACACCCGCGACACCAGTGGAGTCACAAGTGCGCTGCCAAATTTTAAACCTCCCTTTCCGCCGGATTGGATCTCACACAGCGAAACACAGCACAGTGCTGCTACACGCCGGTTTTCTGTGAAGCCGTGGTATCACTCCGGTCGAGCCGGCCCATTCATTCCAAAATGAATAGGTTTTTTATGAAACTTCACAATAATATACCTTACACATCAGAATAACACATAGACTACAAAATAAATACATAAAGAATTGTCCACGCGGGTGAAGCCGAAAGGCGCATATAGTAATTTTCTATGGTACAATAATAAATTGTGGCTTTGCGCAAATGACTTATTTTACATAAAATTAATTTTCATTTCTACCTAACAAAAAGTAAAAGCTATGCGGTAGGCGCCGCGAACTTCCCACGGTAACCGTTGCGCGGGCGCAGGGAGCGATGACCGCCGGTCAATCATTCAATCACGAATGAACGAACGGCGTAACATGACACCCTTCGCGGTTTGAACATAACCCTTTTGTTTTGCCGGTTAGAGATGTTGTGTAAAGTTTTGTAGCTTTCGGAAATATAATAAATTTCACAACACCATCACATAATTGATCTGACTCCGAGATAGGTAGCTCAAGCACCTGTGTTACGGATATCAGAATCAACAGTGGGATTACAAATATGTACATTTAATACTTTTCTTTTGTAATTTTTGAAGAACGTTCTCTTTTTTAAAAAGGCCGGCAACACATTAGCGATCTCTCTGATCTCGCGGATGTTCATGGGCGGCGTTGATTACTTTCCATCAGGTAACTCGCTTGCTCGTTTGTCCTTCCTACTAATATTATAAAAGCGACAGCTTGTGAATATGTATGTCAGTATGTATGGATGTTTGTTGCTCTTTCACGCAAAAACTACTTTTTTTTTATGTGATAGATGGTAGACGAACAGACGGATCGCCTGATGGTAAGCGATTGCTCCTCCCACAGACACCCGCGACACCAGTGGAGTCACAAGTGCGCTGCCAACTTTTAAACGCCCTTTGATCGGGTCTCACGCAGCGAAACACAGCACAGTGCTGCTTCACGCCGGTTTTCTGTGAAGCCGTGGTATCACTCCGGTCGAGCCGGCCCATTCATTCCAAAATGAATAGGTTTTTATGAAACTTCACAATAATATACCTTACATATCAGAATAACACATAGACTACAAATACAATTCATGAAGAATTGTCCACGCGGGTGAAGCCGAAAGGCGCATATAGTAATTTTCTATGGTATAATAATAAATTGTGGCTTTGCGCAAATGACTTATTTAACATAAATTAATTTTCATTTCTACCTAACAAAAAGTAAAAGCTATGCGGTAGGCGCGCGAACTTCCCACGGTAACCGTTGCGCGGGCGCAGGGAGCGATGACCGCCGGTCAATCATTCAATCACGAATGAACGAACGGCGTAACATGACACCCTTCGCGGTTTGAACATAACCCTTTTGTTTTGCTGGTTATAAGATGTTGTGTAAAGTTTTGTAGCTTTCGGTGTTGAACTTTGCCTGTGGAGTACCGATGCTGTCTTTCTTCCGTGATTTATTTAGATACTAGCGACCTGCTCCGGCTTCGCACGGGTGGTGTATTATTCATGTATTATACTTATTCTTCTTCCTGTTAATAACGGCATCCAAAAACGTTGCGTAGTTTTGAAGATGTAAGCATTAAATGTATACATATATTTGTAATATCACAGTTGATTCTGATATCCGTAACACAGTTGCTTAAGCTACCTATCTCGGAGTCAGATCAATGTATGTAATCATAGAATTCTCTGTATGTAATGTTGTGAAAAAATATAGTTTATGCTTATTTGTCAGAACGCCCTGTTGGTCTAGCGTGATATCAGGGTTCTGGGTTCGATTCGGGTCGAGCGAAAAGTATGTTTCGAATTTTTCGGACATAGCTCGGGTTTGTGATCACCAACCCGCATTTGGAAAGCGTGGTGATTAATCCTAATCCCATCATTAGTAGCGATAACTTGATTTCTATGATGGAGGCCTTTGCCCTGCAGTGTGGTTTATAGGCTGATTTAAAAAAAAATGGCGATTTTTCGAGTGCAAAAACTGACCAAAAAGTTAAGTATTAGTATGTATTAAATAAAAAGTATAAATGCTTTCCGAGAGGCTGGAGCTCCGATTTTGTTAAAAAAGATCCGGTTTAGTTGCTAACAATTTAAATCATTTGGCGTCGCTAGTGTGCCCTACCCGTCGCCTTAAAAAGAGGATACAGCCTATATCATTTAACCAGGCATTAAAACTCTTCGCTCCACATTTTGCCGACCAGGTGACGAAATTAGCTTGATTAAAACCTTCGCAAGGACACGAAAAGCCTTTATTATGTCAACAGCTGTTGCCACCGGAAGCGAGCGGTCAGCTGCTCATAAGGCTGCCATATTGCTTTTTGCAAACGTCATTTATGTCTATTTTATGGGATTTTAGATTCTATCTTTATTGCCTTAAGGCAGATTTTTATCTGGAGTTCTATTTTTTTGCACTTAACAGAAAATTGGATTTTGTAACGTTGGTAATAAAGTAGAGATTTGTATGGGAAGAAATGATGCGGGCTGTGGAATTCCCTACCATAGAGATATATTTGTACGGTTATGATCTGTGGTATGCTAGAGATGGGCAGTCGTTATGTCGAGTATGTCGGTAGTTTTTATAGGGTTTTGAGTGATATTGTGTAATTGTTTATTTATTACTCTATGCTCGCAGTTTCTCATGTATATCGTATCGTGTCACTCCCGCACTTCGACATACGAAATTCCGCATTTTTGAATCATTCGTCTGCAATGGATGGGTGACCCCACCTCACAGACTAAGGAGAAGATACTTCGCACCACCCACTCGTTGGTCGAGTGACTTAAAGCGAGCGGTAGAAGCAACGTCAAAATAGTTGTCAATAGCAACAAGCATACACAAAATATTATACATTTCAAAGCTTTGATATGACTAATTCTGACAGTTGATACAATGTGACATTCATAGTTTTTTGTGACAAAAAAGCAAAGATTTTCATATTCAGCCAATAATCTATGGTTTTTGCGTTCCGTCTGCAATGCGGAAGTTACCGGTTTTTATAAAATTCTGCATGGAAGGGTTAGAATGTCAATTTACCGTATTATATTGGCAACATCGAAATCGAATGATTCAGAAATAAGGGAAATCGGCTTCATGCGACTTAGAAGGCGAATGTGACTTACGTCGCATGCGACGACGCTAAGTCATACGAGTGAATCAAAAATAGAGCTCACGATAATGAATGTTTAGTGTGATGTGACATATTTTTTATTTATATTTTCGTTTGTTCCAGTTGACCAAATGACGTAAAGATGTCGCTAGCGGATGTGACGTCGGCGCGCAGCTCTCCCGCGCCGGACGCGTGCCCCGAGTGCGACACTAGCGCCTCCGTCACTTCCGACTTGCATAAGGTTTGCCATTTTTATACAGGATGTATCTGTGAACATGTACATCACTTTAACCACGTGTTCTACCAACCATTCTGCGACTACCGACTTTTCGAAATTCATCGAAAAATTTGGCGACTCTCCATACAAAATGACCAAGTCACGTGACCGACTTTGTATGAAAAGTTGAAATTTTTTCATGAATCGAATTTCTAAAAGTGATAGAACAAATGTTGTTCATAATGGTTAGTAGAACACATGGTTATAGGGATGTAAATGTTCTGTTCACAGATACACCCTGTATGTCTGAGTATACGCATGATGATCGAATGGTACAGACAACCACACATTCAGGTTACCACAATCTGTGTTTCCTGATTTGATATTCAAATGACCGAATGCTGAATGAATGAATTTTACCGTGGGAGAGCCACACTTCGGCATGAATGTAAATACCACGGCTCCACAGAAAACTGGCGTGAAGCAGCACTGTGCTATGTTCCGCTGCGTGAGTGAGGGTACTGGAGGCCCAATCCACTTGGCAGCGCACTTGAGACTCCTGGTATCGCAGTGTCCATGGGCGGCGGCAATCGCTTACCATCAGGTGATCCGTCTGCTCGTCTGCCACCTATCACATAATAAAATAAACCTTTAAATTCCTTTGGAACATTAGGCTATTTCACGCTTTCTGTGAGGTCGCCATCACTCCAGCTTCCTCGAAGGCGCAGTGGTTAGTGGGTCGCACTTGAAAGCGACGGCTGCGCAATAGGTCCCGGGTTCGATCCCCGGATCGAGCCAAAAAATGTTGTACCTAAGTTTTCGGTAAGAAATTCTTAGTGTCAGCCCGTAGTCTGGATGTTGGCGGTCTTGTACCCCCGTGACTTGGAAAGCACGTAAAGCTGTTGGTCCTGCGCCCAATCCCTCTCCGGTCGTGTCACGCTGCTGTCCCATCGGAATATGAGGGTAAGGGAATAGAGAGTGCACTGGTGTTTGCACACACACTTGAGCACTATAATATATCCTGCGTACCTGGCTGATCGTTGAGATTGGCTAGGTTCAAGGATATTATGCGCTACTTCACGCTGGTTTTCTGTAAACTCCGGTATCACTCCTGGTCGAGCCGGCCCATTCAAGCCGCATGCCGTATCATAGCTTTCCCACTTATCCATTTTTCTAGACTCAAAGCTTTTAAATTAAGGCGACGGGTAGCCCTAACTAGCGACACCATTCGTTTTTAATTGTTTGCTATTAAACCGGATCTATTTTAAACGATTTCGGGGTTACAACCTGTCGGCAAACACTTATACTATTTATAAAATAACCATGCACATATGTTGGGTCCGTTTTTGTACGCGAAAAATTGATTACCGCATAAAAGCGGCCACTTTTAGCGTGAATCAATTTTTCGCGTACAAATGTTGGGTCCGCATTTGTGCATGGTTATTTAATAAATAGTATAAGTTTTTGCCGAGAGGTTGTAACGCCGAAATTGTTTAAAATACATCCGGTTTTGTAGCTAAAATTAGAATCGATTGGCGTCGCTAGTGTGCCCTACCCGTCACCTTAAAAATGCATTTTCTCTACTTCCAGTACCAAGTCGCATGCACATGCAAGCCGGCATCAGCGCAGTACGCATGCGCCGACGACCCTGGTCCCCCACCCCCCGCGAAGACTGACACTCCCCCCGCGCTGCCCCCCCGGCCGCCGACCAGCGTGCTCGCAGCTACCAATAGAAGGAATAATGGTGAGATACGAATACGGTTTAAAAATTCGAATGATATACAAATGACTTCTTGGTATAATGGTTATGAGTGCGGTCTGGAATTTGGAAGTCGATGGTTCAAACCTCTTCCCTGTTATTACAAATCGGGAATTAAGGATAGTCATCATCATCATCGTCAGCCCATTTAAGTAAGTCCCCACTGCTGGGGCACGAGCCTCCCTCAATCACATGAGGGGTAATTGCCATGCTCACCACGCTTGGCAGACGGGTTGGCGAGGGTTTTGATATCAATGCAGAGTTTTCCTTCTCTGAGTGCTGATGATCATGCCAGCAGCTTTACCTTAGTCGCCTTTTACGACACCTCGGTAAGAGTGAGGGTGGCCTATTCTACTCTGCCGGGGAATGCCAGCTCCTTTTAACATTCGGTGTTGGAACGGGATAACATGAGCTTTAGTACGGTAATAAATTTAGATCTTGATTTATAATAAGGTGGCATGAATCTAAATTTTTCTATAAGATCCTCAACCATCATGCTGTCTCTTTCTGAGCACAAGAATGCACAAACGCTCAATGTTATTTCTGTCAGAATGAAATAGTATGAGGTTTAAGGGTAGGGCACACCAGTGACGCTAACCGATTTTAATTTTTAACTACTAAACCGGATCTATTTTAAACAATTTCGAGGTTACAATCTGTCGGCAAACACCTATACTATTTATTTAATACTTATAGTTAACTTTTTGTTCTGCTTTTGCACTCGAATTTTGGATTACCACTAAAAGCGGCCACTTATAGCGTGAATCAATTTTTCGCGTACAAAAACGGACCCAACATTTGTGCATGGTTTTTTAAATTTAATAAATAGTACAAGTGTTTGCCGAGAGATTGTAACCCCGAAATTGTTTAAAATAGATCCGTTTAGTACCTTATGCAGCTCAAAGCTTAAGAGTGATTTTCCCCCAAATACTAAAAAAGTTAACTTTGGGAAGCTATCCACTTATCCAGCATGTTTGCTGATACCGATTGAATCATTACGAATGTGTTTAACAATTTTGAAAATAATTTTAGAAATCCCTTAAACGGTCACTCAATTGACTATGAAAAATATGGTTTCCGGTCAAATAACTATCTAGGATTATAATAAAAAAATATGCGACGCGATTTGTTTATTTGCTCCAAATAAATATTTTTATTTAATTTATATGCGAAAAATTGGTACATTATGTATTATGGATGAATTCATACGCTTATTGTGATAAAAAAAAATGATTCTTCTTTGTAAATGCATATTACAGACATCCAATAGACAACATGTTTGCCTTTCTTTAGAAAAAAAATAAGGACAAACCTTTGAACGGTCACTCACTTGACAGTCGAAATTATGGTTTCCGGTCAAATGACTTTCCAGTATCATGAGAAAAAATTGTCTTTATGAAAATGCGAAACACTGGCTCTTACGCAAAATGGATGTATACGCTTTTTGTGATTAAATAAATGTTCTCACGATATTATAGTAAATGTGGCAATAAGAAGTATTTCTTTTGTTGAATCTCAATGTTAAATGTCTTTTGTTGTTTAGCTACCTGTTATTTTGAATGGAAAATGTTAGGAAGGTGGTTTGATCTTCGCACAGATTTAGATCAATTGTTGGATGACCGAAATAGCCTTTTTTATAGTATGTATGTAGATAGTTACAGAGACTCTCTGTAGCTTTACAATCAGTGAAACTTTAGAATAGAATTGAATTGAATATCATTTATTTGCTTGCAAGGATAATACCTATACAGGGTATATCTGTGAACATTTACATCCCTTTCACCACGTGTTCTATCAACAATCATGAACAACATTTGTTCTATGACTTTTGGAAATTCGCACAAAAAAAAATCAACTTTTCATACAAAGTCGGTCACGTAACTTGATCATTTAGTATGGGGAGTCGAAAAATTTTTCGACGAAATTCGAAAAGTCGTAGAACAAATGTTGCTCATAATGGTTGGTAGAACACGCGGTTAAAGGGATGTAAATGTCCACAGATACACCCTGTATAATGTTTTATGAGCTCACATTTTATCAGAATCTGGCATGCAAACACGGTCTTCATCATCATCATCATCAGCCCATTTAAGTCCCCACTGCTGGGGCACGGGCCTCCCTCAATCACATGAGGGGTAATTGCCATACTCTCATTAAAATTTTCTACGAAAAAGAAACTGCCTTCAAAAACCATGAACTAAAAAGTGTAAAATAATATTTTTAACACTTTATACACTTCAAATAACATTTTATACAGTAGAGTCGAGAAAAGGTTACCAAAGTCGGTAATTTATAATGTCCATGACGACATGACATGACAATTGGTGACTGGTAGAAGTAAAAACCAAAATTGCATGCTATTTTCATAGCTATATAGACTAAAGTAACATTGTCTAATTTTAAGATCTACATTTTATGTAACCACCTTATTTATTATTTTATTTTATAGAAAGGCCAATCAGGATGACCTCACTCCGCCTGATGGTAAGCGGCCGTGAAATCCAAATATGAGGTTGACAGGCACAAAAGAACTAACAAAGTACCCATTGAGTCTGCCATCCTCACCCTGATGGCCTGCTGAGATTACGCTTCACGCCCTTTTTATTGCAAATAAATTATTTTGTATTTTGTGATATTTATCCAATTCAGTTCCAATCACAAAATTAATTGTGTTTGATATTCCATAATTATACAAGTAAAATACATATCATGATTTATAAAATACATATTATGACTTATAATAAATACATATTATGATTTATAATAAGAACATACTTAATATGATTTAGCGACATATATCAAAAAAAAATATTTATTGCTAAATTATAGTTTTATTGTACGGTTTTACGACATACGCCATGTTTTCTCATATCGAAAACCACAAGAATTGGGGTCCAGTTGATTTATTCACTGAATCATACAAAAGATGCGTTACGTAGGTACAGTCAACCATACTATGGGTTACTACAATCTTTCTTTCTCCATCCGATTCTCATCTTAATATCAAAACTATAAAGGTGGGAATTGTATGAAGCAATATGGCAGTTTGTAACCCAACGTGGTTTTCTGTACATATATTTTATTGTATTCCGATCGTTTTCCGCGGTAAATCTATACGCCACAAAATACTCAAGCACGACCTTTAAAAAATAGTAAAATAGAAAAAAGTAGTCGATATCGTTGGGAACTATATGAATTCCGCCAGCTTAGGCCCGGGTATATTTCTACAATTAGCTCGGCGGTGAGGGAAAACATCACCAGGAAACTAACACATTTGCATAGTTTCTGAAATGTGTAACTATGATTCCGTTGGGTTGGTTCACATAAAAAAAGACCCACAGTCCAAGTGTACCCCAGATTTCAAAACTACGGCTTTGGATGCAACTGGGAATAATGCTAATACGATGATTATGATTCATTAGTATGGTGCTGTCCCTATGTTCTAGACAGGGTAATATCATTAAAACAGTATAAACCAAAATTAATAAAATTAAAATTAAAATTTTGTTAGTACCTATACTGTTGACTATACAATCTTTTGATGTGACTGGACGGTACTGTATAAGGGACAAATAGACTTGGTCTACTTCCCTATCCCCTACTACGCCCGTACCTGCACCCTATAAACCACGTACGTACTGCTTCTGCGCGAACCTCCATTGTTAAAACATAACCTCTCGCTGTAAACGTCTTTGAATTATTAATCTAACCCATTTCTGTTACAACTGTAATTTTCCGCCATTTATTAAATCAAATGATAACTAAATAGTTGTTAATTTGATCGAAAACTGTGTTAAAATTGTGTGCGTGTAAAAATTTTGGTTAAAAACAAAAGACGGAGGGAAAATCGAAAATAGAATGTGACGAGAATTCGGAAAAAGGTTTTAGTTTTCTTTTTTTTAATGTGACGAAGGAGTTTAGTAACAAAGAGTGGTGTTGTAAAAATTGTTTATAATGATTTAGTGAAAATAATTGTTTGTTCGTAGTGAAAGGTCATTGGCATCTTTACGTAGTATGAGGGTGTAAATATTGATTTTATAGGGGATGGCGCGCGTTTTGAAATGTTGGGGTGATTTATGTTAGTTTTCATATTCAAGTTACCTAAAAGAAGGAATTTTAGTTTATATGTGATTTCTTATCCAATGTTTTGTTTGTTTTGTTTAAAACAATTTGAACATTTACTTTATTTGAATAAGACACGAGAACATTTAAAAAGAAACGAAATATTCATAACAAAATACCTTTTTATGTTGACATCGAAATGTGAAATTCTAAAATAACGAATACCTTTTGATATGGTATGTCATAAATCATAATAACTTTAGAAATGTCGGTTTATTTACAATTACAAATTAAATTGATTGATTCTATTTAGTTGTTTGTAAGAAATAGCTACAAGCGATAAGACTATGGCTACTGACTGACATTGTCTTCTTGTAGCCCAAGTATCTATCTAGATCAAACTTCCCCTATGAATCTATATATAAAAATGCCCGGTTGTAGAAATGTCCATTAAAACTGGAATTATTTACACACTAAAGTTCATGAGCTAAATTAAAGTCGTCATTAACTTTAAAGATCGTTTCTGCAACTGGTTGCAAACATTTTTTTTTAACGCAACTATATGTTACTAACCTTTTTCCCAAAAAAGGCGCGAAAGTGAACAGACAACTGTCAAAGTAAAAAAAAATGGCGTCGAATCGGACTAAAAAGTTTTGAAAGAATACAGTGCGACATGCAAGTGATGCAGGTGGTGCAATACCAGGTGGCGCCACAGTCGTCTATAGCTGCAGACGTGGCTCAGCATTATGTGCCTCCGCCGCCTTATTTTGGTAAAACTTCATTTTGATCATTCCATCACATCTCAGTGGTCCCACTGAAAACCAGCGTTACGACATACGGCCGTAACCACAGATTTAATTGTGGTCGTAACTTAAGCTGAGTGAGGGCCATTTATGCTGGATGCCTCAACACAACACCATATTATGCAAACACCTGACAACCCGATTGGAACAGTGGTAGTGAACGCTACCTCTGATACAAGGGTTGCGGGTTCGATCCCCGCACAGTACAAACATTTGTGTGCATGAACATGTTTATTTGTATTTGTCTGGGTGTTTGCTATGTATTATAAGTATGTATTTACAAAAGAAAAGTATTATATATATATATTTGTAATCCCACTGTTGATTCTGATATACGTAACACAGGTGCTTGAGCTACCTATCTCGGAGTCAGATCAATGTATGTGATGTTGTGAAATATATATATATATATAAATAAATTCTGACTGACCGGATGGCGCAATTGGTAGTGACGCTGCCTCTGGTGCAAGGGTTGCAGGATCCCGGCACAGTAAAAACATTTGTGTGCATGAATATGACTGTTTGTTTTGTCTGGGTTACGGATATCAGATTCAGAACAGTATAATTACAAATGTATACATTTAATAGTTTTTTTTTTAATACATACTCATAATACATAGAAAACAACCTTAAGTAGAGGTATGCTAATAAATAATGTTTTTCTATTTCTACTACTAGTACAGTACTTACAACAATAAAACTATTTGAAATTTGCAAAAAAATGAAATTTACTTAGTCTCGCAAAGTTATTTGCATAGCATGTCTACGGGATCACAAATCTCTAACTTAAAAAAAAATATGCGAAAAAAAACCGCCTTCAAATCCAATTTTTTTACAAGCTTTTTAGTGTCTAATTTTTTGGCAAAATAATGAGACACTAAAAAGACCTCTTTAAAATTTGAGGGTTCTCAATTTTTTTAACCGCGAAAAAGAAAGTTAGGTACCTCAAATTTGCCCGCAAACAGCGACCGGGTACAATGACATGAAAAACTATATATTTTTATTTATATTCGGCAGGATTTACATTTCTCACGTATCTTTACATCAGAATAGTTACAGAGAAATTAATTTATGCCGAAGCGTAGTTCTCCAAGGGGCAAAAGGCAGCGTGCGAGTTATGTATGTACATCTGACAGAGTTTCCGGTAGGACACTTTTAGACCTTATTTCATCGCATTAAGGTCGAAAAGTGGTCTACCGGGAACTTTGTCAGATGTACCTACCCATCTTAACAAGGATGGCTGTCATTATATTGTGACGATCAGACCAACCCTGATCAGACCCCCTGCTCCATTAATATGTAATCTATTTCCATCCATTAGAATGCAATGTCAAGACTAGACTATCAACAGTCTGTTACCAAAGAATTCTAAACTGTTTTTTTCATACCGCTCGCCGTCAACTGGATAACCTTGATAAATTCTGACTGACCGGATGGCGCAATTGGTAGTGACCCTGCCTCTGACGCCAAAGGTCGTGGGTTCGATCCCCACCCTGGACAAACATTCGTGCGATGAACACTTGTGTTTGTTCAAAGTCTGGGTGTAATATATGTATTTAAGTATATATTTGTGTTCCTCTGTTGTCTGATATCTGTAACACAAGTGCTTAAGCTACTTAGTACGGAATCAGGTCAACGTATGAGATGTTGTGAGAATCATTATTATTATTATTATAAATTGGTTGTGGTGGGCAAAGTGGAAGGGAAAAGACCCCGCGGCCGGTCTCCCAGGTCGGTCGCGGTCGGTAGGTGGTGTGGCTAAGTAACGACGATCACTGGGGTTCTCGTCGGAACCGTCCTAAGGACAGCCTAGAACCGAACTAAATGGAAGAGGCTAGTGTACGAAGCTACCAAAAACTTTCAAGTAGACGACCTTCAGGATAGAAGATACCGATCTCACACACACACACACACACACATGGCACAATACTAAACATCTCCTCTCTCTTTCCAGCCGCAGTCGGGTGCAACAACGACACCTCATGCCGTCGCCGGAAGTATGCCTGGTGGTGCGTTGGCTGCGGGGCGCTGGCGGCCGCCTTAGGAGGCCTGCTGGCTGCCCAGCACATCTTATTGAGGGCGTATACCGCATCGCCTCAGCATCTGGAGACGGTGCCGGCTGCTGTTCCTGCTGCTATGGTAAGATGCGTTTGTCTACGTTGATGCGCTCTAGCCCCTAGATTGACATAGTTGGCACTCCAATCATTTGCCTTAAAGTACGCCTGGTGGTGCGTAATCTGCGGAGCTATGGCAGCTGTATTAGGAGGCCTGATGGCTGCCCAAAACGTCCTCCTGCGGGGCTATACCGCATCGCCTCAGAATCTGGAGACGATTCCGGCTGCTGTCCCTGCTGCTATGGTAAGATTCGCTCGTCTCTAGAAAGTCCATCATCAACATTTTATTCAATGGACGTCTACTGTTGGACATAGTCATAGTTCCCCCAAGGTTCTCCACATACTCGTATATTGGTCTTGTGCCGCCAGCAGCACCTCAGCATCTGGAGATGGTGCCGGCTTTTGTCCCTGTTGATTTGATAAGATGCGTTGATCTTCGTTGATGCGCGATAGCCCCTAGTTTGACATCGTTGGACTTCCAATCATTTGCCTTAAAGTAAGGCATGTAAAATACGCCTAGTGGTGCGTGATCTGCGGAGCTCTGGCAGCCGTCTTAGGAGGCCTGCTGGCTGCCCAACACATCCTCCTGAGGGCATGATACAGCATCTCCTCAGCATGTGGAGACGGTGTCGGCTGCTGTCTCCTTCTGTTACATTAAAATCGCTCATCTCTAGAAAGTTTATTATTAAAACTATATACTCTTCGCAAAATTTTAGCCAATATATGTCCACTGTTGGACATAGTCTTCAGCCAAGGTTTTCCAGACAGATTGCTCTTGTGTTGCCTTTACCAGGTCATCAGTCCACCGTGTGGTGGGCCACGACTGCGGCTCCCTGTACGCAGTCTCCATTTCAACTACTTTTTCGCCACCACGGCTGCCTGTTCTCCTCGCCATGTGGCCTGCCGATTGCTACTTGAGGCTTTCTTTGGTCTATGTTTGTGACCAGTAGTTCTCCTGCGCATTTCATAATTCCTTCTTTCTTTAATTGTCATAACCTGGTAGAAAGTTCCCCACCTCTCTTGCATCCGGCATCTGCAGCCATAGTCTTTAATAAGTAAATCATGCACTTAAAATTTTCCACATGTTCGGGTGGGACTCGAACACACGATCTTTTGCTAACCGGGTAACCGCTTTACCGACTAAGCTACGGGAGACCTTGGTATGTCGACGAATTTTGTAAGTGCTTTTTGCTTCGCCGTGAGCAGACTAAACCAGAATAACAAGAATAAATTGCAAAAGGTTGCTATAACCCAATAAATCATGGTCTTCCTTTTATTTCTGAGAGAATGTTATTTAGCAAAAAATAATCCTTATGATGAAGCCTTCCGATCGGTGTGATAATCCCGGTTCAACCGGGTAATTATTTAAAAATCTATGAAAGCAGTTTAGATTGTTTTTGAAATTAAAATAATGTCTTCTTTAGTAATATGTTCCATCTACAATATCAAAGGTACTTTCCCTCCATGTGGTATGGCCGTGGGACGACCTATATAGGCTGATACAGGTGTGCCAAGTTTATAAGTAACATCGGCAAAATTCATCTACGCAGAAGAGCAAGTTAAATCCTATTGATTACGATTGCGAAAGCAGTTGAAATACAGATTTTATTGCGTTACATTAAGATTAAATACAATAAATCCAGAGATAAATGCTATCTCTCTCTCTTAACCGCACTCGCACCGAACATGGCGCTGACGCATCAACCAATAAGAAATTTGTAATTTTTGGCGCGCGTGAATGGAGCGTTGTGATTGGTTAACATTTAGCCGCAGTTTTCGAAAATAAGACTTCTGCGCAGGTACATTGGAGTAACTTATAAAGTTGGTAAAACTGTACTTTAGTCTTTAAAATGTACAGAATTCTAAATTGACGTATTTTTTTCATTTTCGTTTCAGTTGGTCCTGACGGGAGTGTGTATAATGTCACTGGCTCGAAGAAGAAATAGATACAGCTATATGGTAAGAAAAGTATGTTGATTTATGTCATAATATTCGTGAGCATGGGATATGGTGCATGCTGACATAGGTATCTTTCCCTTTTTGTCCAGCTTTCGGGTCACCTGATGGTAAGCGATTGCCACCGCCCATTTGCACCCATGACACCAGTGGAGTCCCAAGTGCACTGCCAACCTTTAAGCTCATTCCCCTGGATTGGGCCTCCGGTACCCTCACTAACGCAGCGCAACACAGCACAGTGCTGCTTTCGGCCGTGGTTTCACTCCGGTCGAGTCAGCCCATTCGTGCCGAAGCTTGGCTCTCCCACGGTAAAATATTCGTGAGTATGGGATATGGTGCATGCTGTCATAGGAATCTTTCCCTATTTGATATGTTCTGACCTGGTCTTGTAGAATGGCCCATCTTAGATCCTAGAAAAGATATTAGTAGACAGCCCTATTATATTACCGTGGAAGAGACACGCTTCGGCATGAATGGGCCGGCACAAGTGTTTCGACCGACGCGATGCCACGGCCACGTAGAAAACTGGCGGAAAGCAGCGCTTGCGCCAGTTTAAGGTGACGGGTAGGGCACACTAGCGACGCCAATCGATATATATTTTAAGCTATTAAAGCGGATCTATTTTAAACAATTACGGGGTTACAACCTCACGGCAAACAATTATACTATTTATTAAATAACCATGCACAAATGTTGGGTCCGTTTTTGTACGCAAAAAATTGATTCACGCCAAAAGTGGCCGGTTTTGGCATGAATCAATTTTTTGCGTACGTGTTGGAGGACCCAACATTTTTACATGGTTATTTAATAAATAGTATAAGTGTTTGCCGAGAAGTTGTAACCCCGAAATTGTTTAAAATAGATCCGGTTTAGTAGCTTAAAATTGAAATCGATTCAAATTTAAATTCAAATTTAAATAATTCTTTATTTGCATAGGCTTGTACACAGCACTTACAAATCGTCATACATTTAAATGACTTAAAACTATTTATAAGTACCTATGTATAATTTACATGTTAATACATATTTATGTTGATACATAAAATATACTAAAGAAATAAATTAACACAATGCGATTCTACCACCGGCTCGGAAAGTTGTTTCTGGTCGTCGGATTGGCGTCGCTAGTGTGCCCTACCCGTCACCTTAAAAAAAATATTCGCCTTCCCATACAAGTTGCATCAATCAGCTGATTACTTTAGTATGGGGTGGTTATTTTGGGGTGCGGTAACTTTTCAAGACATCTTGATATGAAAATGGCTAAAATGAGGTCCTACTTTCGTCATTTTTAGGGTTCCGTAGCCAAAATGGCAAAAACGGAACCCTTATAGTTTCGTCATGTCCGTCTGTCCGTCTGTCCGTCTGTCCGTCTGTCACAGCCGATTTACTCGGAAACTATAAGTACTACAGTGATGAAATTTGATGGGAATATGTGTTGTATGAACCGCTACAAAAATATGACACTAAATAGTAAAAAAAAGAATTGGGGGTGGGGCCCCCCATACATGTAACTGAGGGATGAAATTTTTTTTTTCGATGTACATACCCGTGTGGGGTCTCAATGGAAAGGTCTTTTAAAATGATATAAAGTTTTCTAAAAAACATTTTTCTTAAAGTGAACGGTTTTTGAGATATCAGCTCTCAAAGTCGTAAAAAGTATGTCCCCCCCCTCTATTTTTATAACTACGGGGTATAAAATTCTAAAAAAAATAGAGGTGATGCATGCTAATTAACTCTTTCAACGATTTTTGGTTTGATCAAAGTATCTCTTATAGTTTTTGAGATAGGTTGATTTAACTGTAATTTTGGACTTTGCTGCTACGGAACCCTTTGTGCGCGAGCCCGACTCGCACTTGGCCGGTTTTTTTAAATTAAGGAGAAAAAAAAAATGTGTAAAAATCAATCTGTGATGTCATCACTTGGCATGATAAATAAATAACGCTTTTGCTCGCGTTGATTAAAAAAAAAAAAGTAATACCTATACCCAAAGAGTAGTATTATATACCTATACCTTCCTAAAAGGCCGGCAACGCATCTCCACTCCCTCTGGTGTGGCTGATGTCCATGGGCGGCGGTGATCGCTTTCCATCAGGTGACTCGCTTGCTCCTTTGCCTCCCTTTCTCATAAAAAAAATATCTCTGATTATAAAATGACAAGACGTAGTAATGGCAGTGACAGTGAGTAACTTAAAGTCGCCTAAACTTTTTTAATTGGGTATATAGCACCGACTTCAAAATTCGTTGAGCCTCAGGACTACGCCACTTATGGCATATTAATTAATCATTTAAAAAATAAATATATTAATAAAACCACACATTTAATGATAACTAAAAAAAAATATGGGTAATCTTTTTTCTCATTCTTTATTGGAAAAGCGTCATCATCGTCAGCCCATTTAAGTCCCCACTGCTGGGGCACGGGCCTCCCTCAATCACATGAGGGGTAATTGCCATACTCATCACGCTTGGCAGACGGGTTGGCGAGGGTTTTGAACTAAATGCAGAGTTTTTCTTCTCTGGGTGCTGATGATCATGCCAGCAGCTTTACCTTAGTCGACTTTTACGACACCTCGGTAAGAGTGAGGGTGGCCTTTTCTACTCTGCCGGGGATCACACGGCCAATTTTTTGTCGTATTGTCCGTTAATCACGCATCTATCTCAGAGTCGATGTTTCCACAAACTAAGTAGAAGATACTGATGTTTCAAATGATTCAAATGAAGTGTTTCACTGTTTCGCATCTCTGCACTGATCCACATGCAAATGTTCCAATCTTTTGAAAGATACGTTTTTCCCAGGACTACTTTGAATTGCATCAGTCCATGCAGAGTATTGACTCCTACCGCCAGAATCGTCCACCATTGAAGAAGCCGAACAGCCCCGCGCCTCGGGCTTGGGTCCAAGTGCATGAGCGCTTGCCCGGGGTCGCAGCGCGCGGCAGATACCTAAATTAATTGATTGTGGTTCTACTAACATAGTTTTTGTATACTAATAATATTATGGGCGAAGCCCGAAATAAATGAATTTTAATTTAATTGATAGACCATTATTACGATTTCAACCCCCTGCTTTTACCATTTCTACTACGAATATTAATGACAATTTTATTTTGCAGATCAAAGTTGTGGGTGTCTGCTGCCTGGTGTGCGCGTTGACTTGTGTTCTGGTCACCATCACCACTACCGTTATACATATGAACAAGTGAGTATAAAATAATCATTCATCAAGAATTTAATAGCGTGTGTCACTTACTTGCATATCGCTATTATGTAAAAGAAAAAATTTCGCTGCAGATGCCATGCTTCTTTTGATGATTTACTAACGCTGCAGTGGAGATAACGGAAATAAATTTGCATCACTTGTATGAGTTTTGAAATCAGTCATTTAGAATGGGTTGACTATCAATACGAAAAGCTGTACGTAGTTTAGTGTTAGTTTAATTTTAGTTCTAACAACTAACGCCTAAGGCGTCCACTTGAATGGCTAGGCTGCGACATATCCATTGATATTGAGTCATCTTGATGACCCCTTTGGATCAGTGGTGAATGCTGCCTCTGATGCAAGGGTTACGGATTCGATCCCCGCTCAGTACAAACATTTGTGTGCAAGAACATGTTTGTTTGTATTGGTCTTGGTGTTTTTATGTATTACAAGTATATACTTTCAAAAGAATATTATTATATGTAATATATTTGTAATTACGCTGTTCATTCTGATATTCCTAATACAGGTGCTTGAGCTACATAATGCACATAATGTTAAATTTAAGCATGTATGTATAAAGCGCAATAAAAATAAGTTAATTATAAATTAGTATGCGATTCGGTCTTTACTGAAAATCAGCGCTATGACTCAGGCCATAGCTGAATGCTGAGTAGGGAGCGTTTCGCCACTTAGCTTTTAAGATATTTCGTCTGTAAATGTCCATGTTAAGTGTCGAATAAATGTTTTCTTATCTCTTAACTTATCTTTTGACTGACCGGATGGCGCAATTGGTAGTGACCTTGCCTCTTACGCTAAAGGTCGTGGGTTCGATCCCCACCCTGGACAAACATTCGTGCGATGAACACTTGTGTTTGTTCCGTGTCTGGGTGTAATATATGTATTTAAGTATATATTTGTGTTCCTCTGTTGTCTGATATCTGTAACACAAGTGCTTACGCTACTTAGTACGGAATCAGGTCAATGTATGAGATGTTGTGAAAATTATGTTGTGAAAATTATCTACCTAACTCGGAGTCAATGTATGAATGAATGAATGAATGAATGAATATACGTTTATTGCACTCAAAATAAAGTATGAAAACTTAAAACTAGATATTACAGGATATGTACAACGAAGGCGGCCTTATCACTATGAGCGATCTCTTCCAGGCAACCTTTGGATAAAGGACACTTGATGTAGGTGTAGGGTGTATGAGATGTTGTGAAATATTTATTATATATTATTATTTATCTTTGAATACTTGTAGACTAATCATTTCCCTGTTTTCAAAAACCCACCATATTGACCCTGCTATAGTATTAATTTAATTTCCCCTAATACTACGACTATTAATTTCCCCTAATTCTTTGTTGCAGGCTGCAGACGCTAAAGTTCTGCGAGTATACAAAACTCACGCGCACGTGTACTTGCTTCTCCATGCCGCCGGATGGACAGCACGCGGAGAGTGATGATGATGGTCAGTATTTAACTAACTAGGTTGGCGCAGCGACCCATAGTGAGTCTTGGCCTCCGATAATCAGAGCCTCCATCTCAGTCGGTCTTGCGCCACTTCCTGCCAGTCATCTCAGAGTCCGCGCAAATGGACAACATTTCAAAATTGCTAAGCTCTGAAACAAAAAATACCATTTCTTTATTTACTTTTCCGCTGCGCGAATACATATTTATTAATTTTTTATATTGCTTATTTACTGAGAAAAAAATTAAAAACTAAAAAACGTAAGATGACGTCATCGGACGGCAGAATGTAAAATATTTCTTTGCTTAGCACATTATAGTTTTAAATTTACGTAAATGCCAAACCCATGACATGTAACTGTCAAAAAAAAAGACAACTTGTCAACGTTGAATGTATGAATGACGTTGACAATGTTGACACTAGTATTATTTACCTTTGACAGTAGTACCTTTTTTTTATTAAAACAATGATAAGCAAAGGAATATCGCTGTATTCAGCCGTCCGATGACGTCATTTGGCGCTTACGTCTATTTAGAATATAAAGAATTTTAACAATTATTTTATGCATGAAAATGGACAAATTTTGAAAAAAGAAAAAATATGGGTCCGTTCATTTTATGTCTATTTTCATATAAAAAAACAATATCGACATGTTAAAAATATGAAATGTTGTCCATTGTTATCGACCTCATCTTTTTTTTTTCTTCGCTGGCTCGGCCACCTCGAGAGAATGGGAGAAGATCGTGCAGTAAAGAGAGCGTGTGTGGGACGTCCTAGGTCGAAGGCCAGTCGGTCGTCCAAGATACCGCTGGAACGATGAGGTCTAAATTGAAATGTTTAATTATTTTTTAATCTCTAGGGTTGTTGAGGATTCCTCTTCATATTTCTTATTTTGCGAAAGTTCCGCAATCTTACGCTATCGCTTTCTCAAAAATCATCATCATCATGATGATGATAGAATTTTAAAAACCTAGTTTCTCCTTTGTCTTTCCCGTCCTTATCCTCATTCGCTTTCTCCTCCTCATATTTTTTTCGTATCCTCATCCCTATAATCTTCTTTCGCTACTTCTTCCTCATAACTACTTCCTCAACAACCCATTGCTCCCATATTTAGATGGTAAACTAGTGTGATATAACTGGAGAGTAATCGGGCTCATGCAATCACCTTGGGAGAGCTGAGGTTCGACAGGAATCCCATAAAAAAGAAGTTTCAGTAGAAGCCTAAGTTATTATACTAAAACAATGTAGGCGGTCTTATCGCTAATAGCGATTTCTTCCAGACAACCTCAGGGTAGAGGAAAAGTATAGCGAATTAAGAAAAGGGGTAAGGCAGTGCAAGTCAGAAAAAGAGAAAAAAAAGACATTAGAAGAATGCGACATTAGAAGACATTAGATGAATTAGATTAGTAGAATGCGATTTCCGTAGAATTTCTGAAACCTTTACTAAGTTACGTTAAGTAAATAACACACTTAAAATTTTCATCTCGTGTTCAGGCGGGACTCGAACCCACACCTTTCACAATCCGGGTATGTTCTACCAATTAGACATGTCGAATCAAGCACTTACAAATTCCGTCGGGTTAGTAACTCGTTCAGTGGTCTAATTGGTAGAATATTCACCCAGATTGTGAAAGGTGTGGGTTCGAGTCCCACTTGAACACGAGATGAAATTTATAAGTGTGTTATTTATCTAAGAATAAATTGCAAAAGATTGCTATAAAATATATCAACTATTGATTTAGCAGTCTCATCGTAACTGGTGGTCAAATATTTGTAATAATATTTCCACTGGATATTGTAAATATACCTACAATATTGATGAGACTATCGACAGCTCATGTCGAATCAAGCATTTACAAATTTCGTCGGGTAAGTAACGCGTTCAGTGGTCTAATTGGTAGAACATTTACCTGGATTGGGAAAGGTGTGGGTTCGAGTCCCGCCTGAACACGAGATGAAATTTTTAAGTGTGTTATTTACTTAATAATAAATTGCAAAAGATTGCTATAAAATATATCAACCATCTTAACCATGACCTGAAATATTTAGGCGCTCAAAACTACTAAAACAACATCTAATCACACCATTTGTCTCCAGGAGTCCGCTGTGTCTTCGAAGGCGTCACCGACTGCGGGGTTGTGCATGGAGCCCTATACTGGTGTCTGCGCGGGGTCTTCGCCCTCTCCGTCAGTGCTGTGCTGGTCTGCATCTTCAGCTGCATGCTGGCTTATCAGTTGCTGAGGTAAATATACAAAATTTATTGTGTCCGATATTTTTTATTTTTTTTTTTACATTATAGCAGACAAACGAGCAGACGGCACACCTGATGGAAAGTGAACACCGCCGCCCATGGACATATCTGCAACACCTGAGGTATCACATATGCGTTGCCGGCTCTTAAGAAAGGAGTACACCCTTTTCTTGAAGGTCACCAAGTCGTATCTGTTCGGAAACACCACGGATGACAGCTGGTTCCACAGTTTTACAGTGCGTAGTAGGAAATGATGTGAGATATATTTCTGGAAAGACAAAAAACCTTAAAAAGGAACGAGACTGACCGGCAAACTCCATTTTTGGTTACTTATCTAGCGAAGTAAGTTTGTACGTACATTGTCCCAGGAACAAGGCAACGAAAGACCAGATAGGTGAGTCTAACATCATAGGACATATAGACTAAAGCGCCGATCAAATTCCCTGGCTTCGAAATGGCGCGAGAGAAAGGGAGAAGATCGTGTGGTAAAACCGCTTACATGGGATGGCCAAACAGTCAAACCAGTGGGTTGGCCATATAAGATATCACGAAAAGTTGAGATAGATAAAGGTTTGTGTGGGATCTGGCATGAAGTGGCGCAAGACGGATCGTCTCTTTCGATATGGTTACAATTAAAACATTGACAAACATTAAAAATAACCTTTGCGAACACATACAATTTTATTTGTAAACACAACATTAAGTTTATCTAAAGACATAATTAAAGCTACTTTTTGAACAACGAATTCAGCTTCTTATTCAACGACGTCAACGCTATCTGTTGTATATGGACCCTATTCTCCAACATTTTGACGCTGTGCTTCAGATCTGTTACTTCAGACTTGACACAAACATAATCCATTACATTTGGGACTTCATAAGCTAGTCGTACCTTCCTTACCTCTTCTAACCTCTGAGATAGACTATCAGCTTGTACTTTTATTATATCCCTCTCTTTATCCAATGCTATTGTACTCGTCCCTCTATCTTTTATCGTCTTTATTATAGATGTCAAGTATGTGTTCTGCTCAATCATAGCTTTCTTATGGATCGTTAAATTCAAATTTGCATCTCCAGTCATCTTTTTCAATTCTCCTAATTGTTGCAACTTCTTATCTATAAGCACTAAACATTCATTATTTTCAATTTTCAATTTATCAAAGTCCACCGGTCTTAAACTCTCACTCAATTCTTCCTTTACTTTAATTTGACCTTTAAGTTTACTATACTGAGTGTTCAAAGTTGAAGTGCGTAGTCTTAGCTTACCAATTTGACTGTCAGCGAGTTTAACCCATTCAGTCATGAATCTGATCCAAATTTCGGCTGGGATTCTTTGAGCTATTTTATCCCAGCCTTCAACTATTACCTCTTGATTGAACAGCTCACAGGCTTTCTCGATATCCACGACTCGTACACCGATTTCCTCCAACTGAGCTCGTAATAGCGCATGTTGCCTTGCAGCCTTACTCCTCGCCTTTTCCATATTGTTGACCATAAGTTCCATTTCTGCAGACACTAGTTCAGCTCTTTCTAACACGTTGATTCTAGGGCCTGTCCCAAAGATGACGGTCCCTCCAATTTTAGCGGAAGATTCGACTCTTCTCGTTGAAACTTTAGAAGGAGAGGTCAGCATTCTAGAAGGACTAGTCATGGAGTCTAGACCGCCGAATTTCGAAGTCTGAGATCGGACAAAGCTGCCGACAGCTAAATTAGAATTGCTTTGTAACTTGCTGGCGTATTCTAATGCCTGTTGCACTCCATGCATTAAAGATGGCTCTAGCCTCATGATAGTTCTTTCCAAGATCTCATTTTCAAGCTGCAGAACCTTGATCGCTTGTTTAATCTCGGTCACTTGTTTTATAAGTTCTGTATCAGTTAGCTCGTCTAAATCGTTGAGTTGGCTCACTGATCTTGAGCATTGGCTTTGCATACTTCCTCTATGCTGGATTTGTGACATTTTAAAGGAATCTAAAAGCTAAAATATGACTAAAATCGTCGAAAATATTCGCGGCACTGCGGGTGTTGCAAAAGCAATATGTGTCAGAGAGACAAGTCAATGACTTTAGTAACACCTCTGTTACTATGGTTCTTAAGTTTGAGAGAGTAAGGTCGGTTTTCCACAGTTGCATGTGAGGTGTAGACATGTCTGTTGCTATGCAACGGTGCCATGATGTATGGGGTCGTAAAAAGTTATTTACGTGCAAAGTTTTAATGGTGTTGATGTTTGCTCTACTTATGAAGGTTGGCGAGGAAATAGAGTAACTGATAATTCGTTTCAAATTGGGGTAGATAAGGGTTCTTGGAAATGGTATTTGTACCATTTCCAAGAACTCAAATAATCATCAAAATCGGTTCATTTGTTCGGGAACTACGATGCCATAGATAGACACACACACAGACACGTCAAACTTATAAAACCCGGTCGTTTTTACGTCGAGGGTTAGTATAGTGTCATTCAGGATTCTAAAATCATAGCTTTTTATTTATTTCTGATAGTTAGTACCTACGCCAGAAAAATAATAGCAGATGGCAGATGACATTTCGACTAGAAGGCGACGCCACGAAAGAAGCCTCATGAAAACCGCGCTTACGTCGCCATCAGCGTTCAAATTTGAGTTTTATGTTTATAAAAATAAGGAACCTAAAATTTTAGTTCCATGTTTTGCCGCGGGACTTTTCAGGTGGCGCGTTTGGATTTGATTGACAGTTGACTGGCTGGAGCTGGATATTGAATTTTTTTGGCCTACAAGAAGCAAAGAAGTTACAACATTTCGTCCCGTAATGCTACTTACGTCGTTTTAGAGCAGATTTTAAAATTCTTATTTTTCACATTAAAAATTGACATTATCAAAAATGAAAAAAACTCGTCTTAATTGTTTTTAACTCTATTTTATATTTTAATAATCAAAACGAACTTCTTACCGAGGTGTCGTAAAAGGCGACTAAGGTAAAGCTGCTGGCATGATCATCAGCACCTAGAGAAGGAAAACTCTGCATTTATATCAAAACCCTCGCCAACCCGTCTGCCCGTGGTGAGTATGGCAATTACCCCTCATGTGATTGAGGGAGGCCCGTGTCCCAGCAGTGGGGACTTAAATGGGCTGACGATGATGATGAATCAAAACGAAGAAAGTTTACCAAGTTAATGTTGTCAATTTTTCACAGTCATGAACGCAAGAAGATGTATTGGGAGCAGCTAGAATTACGGTGCAGGTCTCTATACAGACCTCCTGCGGGCCAGGCCACGCCCGCTGCTGGGAGACCCGTGCAGGTGAGAGTGCATTTGTGTTTGCGCAGGCACTTGTGTATTGATCTAATGAATGAATGTTTGGATGAATGTACGAATGAAACCTTTTTAGTGACACATTTTTTTGCCTTTATCTCTTTTACTGTACCTAACTTTAATATTTTTTTATTTAATTTTTATAGATGTATTAATGTTTTGTAACTTTGTTATTTTATTTGTGTCACTAAATATTATTAATATTTTTTCGTTTTTTCTTTCTATGTATAAATGAATGTATGGTGAATTGATGTTAGAATGAATGAATGTTGGATGAATGTATGAATGAATGTTAGAATGAATGTTTGTATGAATGAGTGAATGTATGTATGAATGAATGAATGTATGAATGAATGTATGAATGAATGTATGAATGTATTTATGAATTCATATATGTCAAAGTCAAAGTCAAAGTATTTATTGCCTTCATGAATGTTATACAAGATCTTATAAAACAATTCCGGTACATCATGTTACCCTTTTGGGCGTAGCATAAATTATAAATTATAAAACGCGAAATGGACCTATTTACTTTACTTATGAATTACTTCACACTTCTTATCGATACATTGAACACTTAAATGATAGCATCACAGAGATAGTATATTAGTTTAAGGTTAGAGACATTATTATTAATTATTATATGAAAATATTATATTAATTTGTAGTTTTTATACCTATAACCTAATTATTATTATAATTGAAATATTCCCTTAAATTGTAGAAGCATTTTTCTATTAACATGATTTTTAGCTTTTTTACGAATAATTTTGTGTTTTTTTCCATTCTTAACTCGTTAGGTAAATTACTGAATATTTTAATAGCACTATAGTAAGGGCTAGCATGAAACATAGCCATTCGACTACTCGGTAGCTTAGATTTATTCATATTATTATGGGGTATGAATCATACAGGGTATGAAGTGTATTACACAAGGAGGCATCGAAAATATCTGGGTTATTTTTTATAAATTTACTTATTTCTAATATATATAAGGAAGTAACTGTTAATATACCTAGATTTTTAAAATGGGGTCGGCATGTATCCATTTTGTCAATATTCATAATTATTCTGATGCATTTTTTTTGTAATATAAAAATGTCATCTACACTTGTGCTATTTCCCCAGAGAATGATACCCTATGTCAACCACGAGTGCGCATAGGCATAATATGCAGTGATTGCTGTTTTTTTATCAGTATTGAGTTTAAGGTGGAAAAGGGCATAAGTGAAGCGTGATAGTTTTGCTTTGACTCTCTCTACGTGATTTTTCCAATTCAAATGGGAGTCCATGTCTAGGCCTAACAGAGCACAGGAGCTAACATTTTCAATTTGAGTGTCTTCAATAGTAAGTTGAACATTTAATGGGGATTTTTGGTGGGGTCTGAATTCTATGAGTTTAGTTTTCGTGTAGTTTATTAGAAGGTTCTGTTTTTCTAGCCAATCTTTTATTTTTATAAATAATTGTTTTAACTCTACCCCTGATTCGTTAGCATTTTTAAATTTATAAAGCAATGAGACATCGTCTGCGAATAGGACGCACGGTGTGTTTATTAGTTTAGGCAAATTATTTATGTAGATCAGGAAGAGAATACAACCTAATACGCTGCCTTGGGGTATTGAAGAGTTAACGGTTATTGGGTCTGATCTATACTCCACTATTTCTCCTGTTAGGTTATTTATATTTTGGATTTGTACGAATTGCACTCTATTGTTAAGGTAGGAGGCTAGCCACTCGTGTGCTTTACCTCTGATGCCGCACTGGTAGAGCTCACGGAGGAGGGTTCTGTGCTGCACTCTGTCGTAGGCCTTCGTCATGTCCAGCAAGATGCCCACGCTGTAATACCCATCGTTTAGATTATTGAACGCCTGTTGAACGTACTTGTAAATGGCTAAGGCGGTTGACCTATTTTTCCGGAATCCGTACTGGTATTCATTCAAAATTTTATATTTTTCTAGAAAAGTGTATAGACGATTTGACATTGCTCGTTCGAAAATTTTGGACATTGATGGTAGGAGGGCTATTGGTCGGTACTGGGCTGGGTTTGTTTTTTCACCTTTTTTATAAATGGGCTTAATTATCGAGGTTTTTAAGAGGTCTGGGAATTTGCCTTCGTCAAACGACTGATTTATTAAATGTTGGAGAGGAGTTGCTAGTTCAGCTGCACATTTTTTTAATAATGTTGAGGGTATCTCGTCAATACCAAAACTCTGTTTATTTTTCAAGGTAGACAGAAGGATTTGGACTTCTTTCGTACCTACTGGTTGAAGGTAAATACTGTTTTCTACCTGTGCAATTCCCTGGTATCTCTCATTATTACTTAAGGGTGGATCACCTATAGAGGCAAAAAAGTCATTGAAAATATTTGCGATTTTTGTGGGTGATTCTATTGTTTCATTGTTTATTTTGAGGGTTATGTTTTTCCGTCTCGGGTTAGATCCCGAATTTGTTTTTTCTTTTATTATATTCCACATTGTTTTGGTTTTATTATCTGATTTATTCATTCTATTTATAAACAATATTTTTTTTGCAATAATTATTGATCTTTTTAGTATCCTTCTATAGTGTCTATAGTATTTTTTAATTATAGAGTTATTTGTGTGATTAATCATTATACGTAGCATTCTCTTGTGTTTGCATGCGATTTTTAAACCTGTGGTGAGCCACTTCGGATTTTTTTTTGTTGTTTTTATTTTTATATTTTTTTTAGGGAAATATAAATTCAGTAGCATATTAATCGTATTATGGAAATTCAAATAGTTAAGATTTATACAATTACTTTCTTTAAATTGGTGGTTCCAGTTAGTTTCTTTTAATTTAAGTTTAAACATCTCTATATTGTTGTCTGAAAATATCCTCTTACGAATTTTATACGTCTCTTTGCTTATATATAAAGTCTCAGTTTCTACCTGTACTAATACCCCTCGATGATCAGATAGGCCGAAATCTAGTACTTCTGTATTTGCACTACGGAAGTTTATAAAAACTAAGTCAATGCATGTTTCTGTTGTCTTACATATTCTGGTAGGTTGGTTAACCTGTTGTAAGAAATTGTAACTTAATAATAAGTTTTTAATATCACTGGCTAATTTTGTATTTTTGGACATATCTATATTAAAATCCCCCCCAATTACTATATTTTTAAAACGCTCTTTTTTTAATTTGTCTAATAGTTTGGCAAATGACTCCAAGAATACATCCATTTCGCGATCATTTCTATACACACATAAAATTAACAAACTTAAGTATTGTATTTCTAAAGCACAATATTCGGTTACAAATTCTATCGACAAGTCAGAAATATCTTTTCGCTCCATATGTTCTATATTTTCTTTTATAATTATTCCTACTCCACCTCTTTTTCGGGTTTTCCGGCAATAGCTTGCAGCCATTTTATATCCATTTATTTGTAGTGCACTTAATTTGTCTTCATTTAGGAATGTTTCAGATAAACAAATAATATCCAACTTAGTTTCTTGAAGTAATTGTTCTAAATGTGGCATTTTATTATTTATACTCTGAATATTTTGGTAAAGTATTTTCATTTTATCCACGAAAAAGCTTATTTTTAGGTTCTACATCATTTCTGGTCTTGCAGGTTAGACTAGCTGGTTCACAGGATGTTTTCTGGTGATTATTTGCCGTTTGTGTTGACGAGCAATTTGTGTTCTGTGTTTCATTGTAATTACGCAGCATATTATGTACATGTTTCGCACGGTATGTGTTAATTCTATAATTATATTCAATTCTGAGTATTTCCTGCAGCACATTTTCACACACGTGTTTGAGGTTATTCTGCGGTATGCCTAAGTAGGAATATCTCAGGTCAATGTATTTTATGTGTGGTAATTCTTCGCTAAGTAATTTATATGTTGCGTTAAAATTATCTGAAGTTATGATTTTGTTCCTTCTTGGTTCACACAGAATAATATTGGTATTGGCAAGCTGACTAAGTTTGTAGTATAAATATGAATTTAATTTGAGCATGCTGTGGTCATTTTCTCCAGTTAGGATAACAATATAATCAGATTTGCCATAATCTATGCATTCTGAGTTTATGTTAGCCAAGATTTTATCCGTGGATGCGCCTGGTTTTATGTCGCTGCATACCTTGTACTCATCACCAAGTAAGTTGGTCAGTTGTCGGCATAGGCCGGGTCCTTGGTCGTCTGCATAAATGTGAATCCTGTGTGTGTCTCGAGGTGTGTGCTCAGGTTCTGGGGCTCTCTGTATTTTATTTAGGTTTTTCTCACATTGTTTCCGTTTATTACTCAATGGCGTATCTGCTATTATATCGCTCTGTTCCATATCGCTGGAGCTTTCTTCTCTAGTAAAGTCTAGTTTCGTTTTTATTTGACTTATTTGCTTTTTTCGTTTCTTTGATTCCGGTTTGCATATTTCTTTATGGGTATTAATTTTCTTTTCGTATTCGGCAATTTTTTTCCTTTGTAGAAAGTTTTCAGATCGAAGGTCTTCGATCTCATTTTCAGCAATTTTTAGTTTATCAGCCAACATAGTAATATGGGACTTTAAGGCTTGTATATCTTCTTTTCCATTTTCGCAAAATTTTTCGGGACAACTTCCAAGTTTCTCTTTGGTGCTTAGACATGAATCTTCGTCGTCTGATAACGATTGAAAGGAATTTTCGACAGAGACATTTATTTTGTATTTTGGTCTTTGGTTAGTTACGTAGTTCAACGGGGTGGTCGCTTTATGGTCGGACTTTGTAAGTATCAAATAACAATCGTTGCATTTCCAGTCATTTTTGTTTTCGGGGGTCATTAAAAAATACCTTTTCATAGATACATTTGCGCAGTCAAGATGAAAGTAATTTTTGCAGGTGTTACATTGAAGGAATGATTGTATAAATGTATGTATGAATGAATGTATGATTCCGTGACTTTAATTACTAATATTTGTTGCAGAGCAACTGCAGCTGTTGTGCACAATGCCACCCCTCCCAGCCGGCCTGGGACATCAGTCTTCAACACCGCTTCTGGCAGCCAGGTACGACCAAAACCAACACCATACTTGAGTAGGTAGCCAGGGAACTCATACCCATTTGACCTTGGGAGAGCCATGCTTTGGCATGAATAGGCCGGCTCGACCGGAGTGATACCAGGGCCTCACAGAAAACCGGCGTGAAGCAGCTTCTATGATGTGTTTCGCTGCGTGAGAAAGGGTACCGGAGGCCAAATCTGGGGAAAAGGTAGGTTAAAAAGCAGGCAGCTCACTTGTGACTCTAGTGTTGCGGGTGTCCATGGGCAGCGGCAATCGCTTACCATCAGTTGATCTGTGTTCTCGTCTGCCACCTACCAAATAAAAAACTAATGGGTGTAGCACCCTAGATAAATACCCGTCGCAGCAAAAAATACGACGAGTCACTGGTGGACCTCTCCGTAGCAAATGTTACCATGTACCTGTATCCTTAAAAGCCAGTAATTCGTACAACGTTACAGGTCGCATAGGCAACCTGTATTCTCCCAATTCTACACGTTAGGACCAGCAGGATACGACCTGTATTCGCATGGTATAACCGACCTGTATCCTTAAAAGCCAGTAATTCGTACACCGTTACTGGTCGCATAGGCAACCTGTATTCTCCCAACTCTACACGTTAGGGCCATCAGGATACGACCTGTATTCGCATGGTATAACTGACCTGTATCCTTAAAAGCCAGTAATTCGTACACCGTTACAGGTCGCATAGGCAACCTGTATTCTCCCATCTCTACACGTTAGGACCAGCAGGATACGACCTGTATTCGCATGGTATAACCGACCTGTATCCTTAAAAGCCAGTAATTCGTACAACGTTACAGGTCGCATAGGCAACCTGTATTCGCCCAACCCTGGGACTGGACGGAAGACTTCCGCGTGGAGCTGGTTTCCGTGGCCGAGGAGTAATAGTCAGAAGTAAGTATTTTTTACTTTATATTTATATCGTGAACTATACGGCCATTTAACGTTAAGTCTTCAATTCACTTCAAATTCTACGACGAGCTTCAAATGGGATTCGAACACAAAACCTTCCGCTAATGGGTAAATATTCTGAGCCAACTACCGAAGACCATGGCTAGTGGACTTTTTTTCCCTGAGTAATATATAGCCTAATTCGATTTCTGAAAGTTTTTTCTTCAGATCTCATGATCATAATTGAGTATATATTTCACAACATCACATACATTAATCTGACTCCGTTACTGTGTTACTATACATATTCATAGGTACTATGTTAGAACACTTTTATACGCTTTAAACAGGGTAACGAAATGTACTACCTGTGCGGATAAAGAATGGGATCAGAAATGGCGCATCTATTCACTTCTCGCTCGCACACTATTTGCGTCTATACTCGCACTCGTGGGGTGTGCTCGCACTCCATTTGATGTTAAAAATGTTTAAGTCATGCGAACTTATCATTTTATATTAATTTTATTAAATAATTTACGCTATAAAAACAATTGTTCTTTAATTTTTTTTTTAAACTTGCTCAAATGTTCCTCTGTCCCCCAGTTCTCGCTGCCGTATGGGTGGCGTCCCACAGTCGGGGGACAGCGCCTACGGCTTCTGCGACGACGCGGCCCCCTCACAGAACCCACAGCCCACGTACGACGACCGCAGCTACCCTGGCAACATGCACAGGTAACTATCACCATCTATCACTCTCGTTCACTCACAGGTAACGTTTAATCACGTTCACTCACAGGTAATGTTTAATCACGTTCACTCACAGGTAATGTTTAATCACGTTCACTCACAGGTAATGTTTAATCACGTTCACTCACAGGTAATGTTTAATCACGTTCACTCACAGGTAATGTTTAATTACGTTCACTCACAGGTATGATAGAACATACTTTAACTCAATATATATGTTACAGTCATAGTGATTAAATAGCTATTATACATAATGACTGGTCATTATAGATAATGGCCAAATTCACTAGTCAAAGTAATAAATTAATCACTTTGTCTGGACATTATACATAATAGCATGTCAAAGTTAGCCAAAGTAATAAATACTCTCTCTCTCTCTCGATCTCTGTTTCCGTTGTAAGTAATTGTATGTGAAATATGTATTTTGTTAGGTACCCGCAGAATATCAGCGTCGAGGCTCTGTGTCTCAAATAGCTGAGCGGGGACCTTTTTGGCGCCACTTAGAATTTAGATATTATACTGTACCTAGATTAGGATTAAATTAATAAGTAATGTATAGATCTATATTTTGTTATCTGTATTTTTGGTGCCATAGATTTCTATTTCTATATAACAAATTTTGTTCGTAATGGTTAGCGTTGGGGCGGAAAGGTCCTCGAGTGGAGGCCGTCGATCTGTTGAAGATCGCGGGAATGCATTGGATGCGGGCGGCACAGGACCAATCTGTGTGGAGAACATTGGGGGAGGCCTATGTCCAGCAGTGGACGTCTATTGGCTGAAATAATGATGATGGTTAGCAACCATTATGAACAAAATTTGTTCAATCACTTTTGGTTATTCGCAAGAAAAAATGTTAACTATTCATACAAAGTCGGTCACGTGACTTGCTCATTTTGTATGGGGAGACGAAAAAAATATCGATGGATTTCGAAAAGTTGTTGAACAAATGTTGTTCAGAATGGTTGGTAAAACACGTGGTTAAAGTGATGTAAATGTTCACAGATACACCCTGTTTATATGGAAAAATGCACTTTGCATTTCTCACTCAACAATAAAATAGTATTAAATACAATATAAATAAATAAATATTTAACAACATCACATACATTGATCTGACTCCGAGATAGGTAGCTCAAGCACCTGTGTTACGGATATCAGAATCAACAGTGGGATTACAAATATATACATATAATACTTTTCTTTTGTAAATACATACTTACAATACATGTCAAACACCCAGACCAATACAAACAAACATGTTCATGCACACAAATGTTTGTACTGTGCGGGGATCAAACCCGCAACCCTTGTATCAGAGGCAGCGTTCACTGTTCCAATATATACATATGTGGACAATGTTGTTGGTCTTACAATAAATAATATTTATAATTACAATATTGTAAAAAAATATGATTGTAAAACTGTTTTTTGTCCCAAATAAATGGAAAAAATTTGTTGGAATCATATCGAATCTACCATCTTTTTATGTACCACTTTCACGCAAATATATGCTATTCTATTCTATTCTTTTCCTTTCCAGACAACAACAGCAACAGTACAACCCCTCCTTCGGCAGTCAGCCCTTCCCCCAGAGCCAGCCGTTCGCCCAGAGCCAGCAGTTCGCCCAGGGGTTCCAGGAGGGGTTCGGGGAAGCCAGTGGAAGCTTCGACGCCCAGACTGGAGTGTGGGGGCCTCCGCCGCCGTATAGCCCTCAGGGGAGGAGTGGAAGCAGGTATTTATTTTTCAATTCAATTCATTTATTTTTATAATATAGGTAAGTAATACATATAGGTGTTAAAATGAAATATGTGTCATCATCATTGTGGCAGACAGAAAAGGAGACACCGGTAAGGGGGGTAAAATTTTTTTTTTTTTTAATGGCTAGTAGTGTTGTACGTCAGAGACGCAGTCAACTCTGCCAATGTCAAGTGAGTAGAGACACATTCAGTATGTTATTGGGGGGTAAAATTAATATATTAACAAATTAAAATTATAGAAAAATACAGAAAATTTACATGCTATCGGCCGAAACGTCAGAAGAAGAAGACACGTCAAAGAAATACTTTTTCTATTTATAAGGGCGCCTAAGCGGCAAGGAGGTCTGTCCTCGACAATCATCATCATCCCAATCTTGATATTTTCGACTCCAGATTTTGCGTCTCCACCGAATACTCCCACTATTGATAATTAATCACTGCCACTATGTATAAGTATTGTTTGTTTAGAATTATAGAAGTACGTAATAAAATTATGTGTAAACAATAGTAGAATATCAATCTAGCTCTAAACTCAACTACAACCTGTGCAGATAAAGAATGGGATCAGAAATGGCGGCGCATCTATTCACTTCTCGCTCGCACACTATTTGCGTCTATACTCGCACCCTACGAAAAATGTGTACACATCCATTATTTACTGATTGTTATCTGTTTTGTTTTCCGAATAAATAAATAAATAAATAAAAATCATCATTTCAGCCAATAGACGTCCACTGCTGGACATAGGTTTCCCCCAATGTTCTTCACACAGATCGGTCCTGTGCCGCCCGCATCTAATTGATTCCCGCGATCTTCACCAGATCGTCGGTCCACCTTGTGCGACTTCCTGTACGTGGCCTCCACTCGAGCACCTTTCCGCCCCAACGGCCGTCTGTTCTCCTCGCTATGTGCCCTGCCCATTGCCATATTAAATGTGTATGAAACACATTTAATTTTAACACCTGTATGTTAGGCCTAGCAAGGGCATAATAATAATAATAATTCTCATCATCATCATCATCAGCCCATTTAAGTCCCCACTGCTGGGGCACGGGCCTCCCTTAATCACATGAGGGGTAATTGCCATACTCACCACGCTTGGCAGACGGGTTGGCGAGGGTTTTGATATAAATGCAGAGTTTTCCTTCTCTGGGTGCTGATGATCATGCCAGCAGCTTTACCTTAGTCGCCTTTTACGACACCTCGGTAAGAGTGAGGGTGGCCTATTCTACTCTGCCGGGGACCACACGGGCAATTAATAATTCTCCCAACATCTCATACGTTGACCTGATTCCGTACTAAGTAGCTTAAGCACTTGTGTTACAGATATCAGACCACAGAGGAACACAAATATATATTTAAATACATATATTACACCCAGACACCGAACAAACACAAGTGTTCATCGCACGAATGTTTGTCCAGGGTGTCCAGGCATAATACATTCAATTTATTCAAAAAATACAAAACAGAATAACCAAACATTTTTTTTTATTAAAGTGACGGGTAGGCCACACTAGCGACGCCAACCGATTGTAATTTTAAGCTACTAAACCGGAGTTATATTATACAATTTCAATTCAAACATACTATTTATAAAATAACCATGCACAAATGTTGGATCCATTTTTTTGTACGCGAATAATTTTATCAATTTTTCGCGTACAAAAAAGAAACGTAGGGACATTTGTGCATGGTTACGTTGCACAAAGTATAAGTGTTTGCCGAGAGATTCAAACCCCGAAATTGTTTAAAATAGATCCGGTTTAGTAGCTAAAAATTAAAATCGATTGGCGTCGCTAGTGAGCCCTACCCGTCACCTTAAAATCAATGGAAGAGGTCAGTATGATCGTTATTATAATTATATGATATTATGTATTTATTCCAACAGCGCAGGCGCTGGTTGTCTATGAAGGCGTATCACTCCGATCGAGCCGGCTCATTTATGCCGAAGTGTGGCTGTCCCATTGTATGACTGTTTTTTCTTTTCAGACACCACCTCCATCACCAAGACCCAGCAGCAGCCACTCTTCTCCATCACCATCACATTGACGTCCACCGCAACTCAATGCCCATACACGATCATCCAAACATCATACAACCTCATACATGCGCAAGAAACTCCTACCTAATGCACGCAAACATGCAACAAACCGAACTTACCCGCCTAAATCCAGAACTGAACCGCTTAAATCCAGATTTGAACAGACTAAATCCGGATCTGAACCGGTTAAATCCGGATTTGAGCAGGTTAAATCCGGATTTGAACAGGATAAATCCGGATTTGAACAGAATGAATCCGGAACTGGGACATATGGCACAGATGTACCCGGCCGATGTGAATGAACTGGCGATGATGCAAGCGGAAATGCATATCGCACCGGAAACGAGGTTTAATACATTGCGAGGGCACCTAGTTCCATACAGGTAAGTTTTTTTTATAATTTTCTTATAAACAATACTACTAATATTATTAGCGTTAAGATTTTCAAATTAAGGTGATGGGTAGGGTGTGCCTACCCTAGTGACGCCAATCGATTTTAATTTATAGCTACTAAACCGGGTCTATTTTAAAAAATCTCTCGGCAAACACTTATACCCGTCGCCTTAAAGCGACGGCTGCGCAAGAGGTCCCGGGTTCGAACCCCGGGTCGGGCCAAAAATTTGTATCTAAGTTTTCGGTGAGAAATACTTATTGTCAGCCCGGAGTCTGAAAGTTGGCGGTCTTGTACCCCCGTGCCTCGGAAAGCACGTTAAGCCGTTGGTCCTGCGCCCAATCCCTCTCCGGTCGTGTCACGCTAGTGTCCCATCGAAATACGAGTGTAAGGGAATATATGTAGAGTGCACTTGTGTTTGCGCACACACTTGAGCACTATAATATATCCGGCGTACGTGGCTGGTCGTTGAGATTGGCCGCCGTAGCCGTAATCGGTTGGAGGATATTATATTTAATATATTCATCCCTTAGTTTAATCATTCATTAATTAAGTACATCCGTTAATTCAATCATTAATTCACTCCTTTATTTGTGTGCATGAACATGTGTCTGGGTGTTTCTATGTATTATAAGTATCTTCTTACAAAAGGAAAGCATTAAATGTAGGTATATATTTGTAATTCCGCTGTTGGTTCTGATATCCCTAACACAGGTGCTTGAGCTACCTATCTCAGAGTCAGATCAATGTATGTGATGTTGTGAAATATTTATTCCCAGGTCTTGCCAGAGATCCCTGGGCATGAGCGCGGGGAACCTCCACAGAGACTGTCGGATGGAGGAGAATGTCACCATCGAGTGTCTTCATCAGAAAACTGGGAGTAAAGGTAGGTACACTTACAGCAGACGGCTCAACTTTGCATTGACTCAAGGTCAAATTTAAGTTATTTATAATTTATCACACATAATAACATAAAACAAATAAATTCATCATCATCATCAGCCTATCGCAGTCCACTGCTGGACGTAGGCCTCTCCAATGGACAACATTTCAAAATTGATAAGCTCTGAAACAAAAAATACCAATTCTTTGTTTACTTTTCCGTTGCTCGAATATATATTTATTCATTTTTTATATTGCTTATTTACTGAGAAAAAAATTAAAAACTAAAAAGCGTAAGATGACGTCATCGGACGGCAGAATGTAAAATATTTCTTTGCTTAGCACATTATAGTTTTAAATTTACGAAATGCCAAACCCATGACATGTAACTGTCAAAAAAATGACAACTTGTCAACGCTGAATGTATGAATGACGTTGACAATGTTGACACTAGTATTATTTACCTTTGACAGTAGTACCTTTTTTTTATTAAAACAATGATAAGCAAAGGAATATTGCTGTATTCAGCCGTCCGATGACGTCATTTGGCGCTTACGTCTATTTAGAATAAAAAGAATTTCAATAATTATTTTATGCATGAAAATGGACAAATTTTGAAAAAAGAAAAAATATGGGTCTGTTCATTTTATGTCTATTTTCATATAAAAAAACAATATGGACATGTTAAAAATATGAAATGTTGTCCATTGTTCGCCACTGTGATCTATCCATGGCTTCTCGCATCCAGCTCTTGCCAGCCATCCTGCGCAGATCGTCCTCCCACCTAGCCAGAGGGCGCCCTACTTTACGTTTGCCAAGACGCGGTCTCCACTCCAGAACTCGTTTACCCCATCGGTTGTCGGTTCTGCGGCTAATATGGCCAGCCCACTGCCACTTAAGCTTGCTAATTGGGTGAGCAATATCGATGACTTTGGATCTCTGCCGGATCACCTCATTTCGGATTCGATCTCGGAGAGAGACGCCGAGCATTGCTCGTTCCATAGCCCGCTGAGCGACCTTTAACTTGTGGACCAGCCGTACCGTAAATTTAACTTACTCAGTTTCAAATGAATGGCACCAGTTGGCACCAGCGTCTATGTGGACTGACAATACATATTTTATATTGGCGGTCCGTTCTCTGATGGGGCATTTGGTAGTATTTTTAATAA